>PVKC010025768.1:0-16238 GCA_004027635.1 Crocidura indochinensis
CCTATGATTCAGAGGGTCTCTATCAGATAATCTCTGGCATGGAGATTCCCAAAGAGGGCAAGACCACCCCCTGGCAGTGGTCCTCAAACTACGGCCTGTGGACCACATACTGTATTTGTTCCCATTTTGTTTCTTCACTTCAAAATAAGATATATGTAGTGTGCATAGGAATTTGTTCATAGTTTTTGTTTTTACTATAGTCCGGCCTCCAATGATCTGCGGGACAGTGAACTGGCCCTCTGTTTAAAAAGTTTGAGGACCCCTGCAGTGGAGCAATGAGGGACAGTAGTAAATGGGATGCATTGGCAGTACTTTCTGTGTATTGATTTTAAGAAGGGAAATTTCAGGGGACACTGAAACTTTTTTTTTCTGAAAAGAGACAGCAAGCCAAATAAGTTTGCAAACCCCAACTAGTGTTTCCAATTACAAAATGAGGCAATGAAAGGAGTGGTGAGAGAAACAATACAGCAGTTAGGGTCTATGCACTTGACCCAGGTTCCTAGAATCATAGGGTCCCCTGAGCATTTCTGGGTGAGGCCCTCAAGGCCTTGCTAGGTCCCCAGCTAACTGCATCCTTGGGCTATTATTTTGAACCTCAACTCTGGTTTGTCTAAAGAATAGAAGGAGATGGGGTTGAAGCAATAGCACAGTGGGGAGGGCATTTGCCTTGCATGTGACTGACCTGGGTTGGATCCCCAATACCCCATATAGTCCCCTGAGTCTGCCAAGAGTAATTTCTAATGCAGAACCAGAAGTAAGCCCTAGAATCACCAAATGAGGCCCAACAATAAATAAAAAAAATGATGGAAGGAGAGAGGAAACATTTAGGTATGTGTCTTTGAATAGACACAGTTGAATTCACTGTGACTTTGAAAAGACCATGTACAAGAACTCTGGTGCATTTATACAGGTGGAGACTAAACAACCTGGAGACTGTCTTTTCAAGTTTGAGTTTTAGATGTTGCTCACAAGTGTCACATCAGTGCCTATGACATTGCTTTCCAGGCCAAAGATTCCTTCCTGCAGTTCTATAGCCTTGGCCTGATTCCTGGGAATTGTATCATTCCTGACCTTTTATGACCACAAAGTATTTTTTGCACCTAACTTCACAAGGGGAACAATTTCCCTAGGATGGGTTACATGATATGCAAGTCAAGAGTGGAAACACAGGGCCGGAGTGGTGGCACAAGCGGTAAGGCATCTGCCTTGTGTGTGCTAGCCTAGGATGGACTGTGGTTTGATCCCCCAGCATCCCATATGGCTCTCCAAGCCAGAAACAATTTCTGGTCACATAGTCAGGAGTAACCCTGAGCATCACTGGGTGTGGCCCCAAAACAAAAACAAAAGCAAACAAAAAATGAGTGGAAGCACATATAATTGTTAATACACATTGCCAAGTTCTTCTCAAAAATTGCCAGGCAGGGGGCCGGGTGGTGGCGCTGGAGATAAGGTGCCTGCGCTAGCCTTGGATGGACCGCGGTTCGATCCCCGATTCCCCATATGGTCCCCCGTGCCTGCCAGGAGCGACTTCTGAGCGAATAGCCAGGAGTAACCCCTGAGCGTCACCGGGTGTGGCCCAAAAACAAACAAACAAAAAATTGCCAGGCAAATAACACTGTCACCCTCAAGGCAGGAACCATTAGTCTTGTTGCAGTGATCAAATCAGTGATTTGATCAGGGATTCCATGATGATAGAGGAAAATCATCTTTGTGGACTTAATTTGTGCTCTCTGGATTATATTCCACAGATTGTTGCATCTGTGTGACATAAATGGGACTTGCCATTTACTTCAATGTCTCATTTTCTCTTCATTGGCAGACCCCTTACAAGCAGACTACCTACATTTCCCAGACACCATTGAAGCTCATTTTGACCAGTTGGCCAATGATATTCAAGAGAAAGACTAACTGAAGTACCCTTAAAGAAAGAGAGCATAGGGGCCCGGGAGATAGCATGGAGGTAAGACGTTTGCTTTTCATGCAAAAGGTCATCGGTTCGAATTCTGGTGCCCCATATGGTCCCCCGTGGCTGCCAGGAGCAATTTCTGAACATGGATAGAGGAATAACCCCTGAACACTGCCGGGTGTGACCCAAAAACCAAAAAAAAATTAAAAAAAAGAAAGAGCATAATGGTTCTCTAACCTGTTTCCTTTGCTGCTGTCTAAATGGTGGGGTTTCAAGATAGCCTGAGGTAGCCAGTTGCCACCTCCTTGGCAGTCGCCAGCAAAAAGAAGTGAAGCATGAGGTGGCAACAGTCAGTGTCATCAAATTAGTTCTACACATATTCACATACTTCCACTTTCATTTACTTAAGATAATCTTATTTAAGCCACTATTGTATTTATTGCTGTTATTTCCCCCTGGACAGTATGAACATTCTCAGTTGTCTGAGGGTAGGAGAGTTGACTCACAGGACTAAAAGTCACATTTGAAGGGTTTAGTACTTGGTGCTCTGTGATTCCTGAATACCAACTAGCAGTGATGACTAACCTTTTTGAGCCCGAGTGCCCAAACTGCTGCACAATGCCTGGTCCTCCCAATGGTCAGTCCGGTCCTGTTTTCAGGTAAGCTGCAAAGTGGACACCAGCACACTCACCTCCCGCCACATGTCATAGGTGCCATAGGTTCTCCATTGAGGATCCTAGAGCAACACTGAGCACTGAGCTGGGAGGAGACCCTGAACATGGCTGGGTTTGACCCCAACCCCACATAATCAAAATAACACTCCAGTATGGAGAAGCTTGGAGACATGAAAACAGCTTGTTCCAGCACTACCATGAATGTGAAATTCCTAAAACTCCTGAACTCATCAATAGGGACTAGATTCCTATAAAGAAGCAAAGGCCAGTCACCAGATTGAAAACCAAGCTCTTAGAGAAATTGGCAGCAGGGCAGTGTTTACTAACAAAGGCAGCTCTGGAAGCAGCTACAAGGTGGTATTCCCCAAAAGACAGGCATCTGTCAGTGAATGACTTTCTGTCTTGGTTTTTTAATGTGGTTGAGAATTATGGAATGCTCATCCTAGGGATATACCCTAGGAACAAAAAAGCACAATACAGAAATGCCTTCTGAACACCTTTATTCTTTTCAGTGCTATTTACAATAGCCAGAATCTGGAAACAACCCAGATGTCTGACAACAGATGAGTGGCTACAGAAACTGTGGTACACATACACAATAGAATATTACGCAGCTGTCAGGAAAAATTAAGTCATGAAATTTTCTTATACATGGATGGATGGACATGGAAACTATTATGCTGAGTGATATAAGTCAGAGGGAAAGAGATATACACAGAACAGTCTCACTCATCTATGGATTTAATAAAAATAAAAAACACTATTGTAATAACACCCAGAGACAATAGAGATGAAGGCTGGAAGGATCGGACATTGTATGAAGCTTACTACAAAGAGTGGTAGTGCAGTTAGAGAAGTAACTACACTAACAACTATCATGTCAATGATAGTTTAACTATCAATGTTAGTTGACTATCAATGTTAATGAGTGAGAGAGGTAGAATACCTGTCTCAAATATAGACAGGGGAAGGGGAGAGGAGGAAAATGAGGAGCATTGGTGGTGAGAAGGTTGCATTGGTGAAGGGGATGTGGTATTTTTGTTTGTTTGTTTGTTTTATTGTTTTTTGGGCCACATCAGTTGATGCTCAGGGATTACTCCTGGCTATACACTCAGAAATTGTTCCTGGCTTGGAGGACCATATGGGATGCTGGGGGATCGAACTGTGGTCCATCCTAGGTCAGCTGTGCTCGAGGCAAACGCCCTACCACTGCACCACCACTCTGGCCCTATTTTATCTTTTGTAACTGAAATCCAACTATAAACATGTTTGAGAACATGAATTAAAAAGGAAAAAACCCATAAAGCCATTTATATGCATTGTTAGATAAGCCAACAGTCTTTTAGTATAAAAATCAGAGAAGTAGGGGCCAGAACAGTGGTGCAAGGGGTAAGGCATCTGACTTGCCCACATTAGCCTAGGACAGACCAAGGTTCGATCCCCTGGTGTCCCATGTGGTCCCCCAAGGCCGGAGCAATTTCTGAGTGCATAGCGAGGAGAAGACCCTAAGTGTCACTGGGTGTGGCCATTAAAAACCAAAAAAAAGAGAGAAGTAGAAAAACCTGTAATATTAAAGTAAACTTGGAATAAACATAAGTTAACTTAAAAAAAAGAATGCTCTTATTTGCAAATAATAAACTAGATGCTACAAAACTAGTTTATACAAAATAAACCCTTGACTCTTTTCTGGGGGTACACACCCAGCAATGCTCCTAGGTCTCTGCTCAGAGGTCACTTCTGGTAGTGTTTGGCAGACCATATACAGCAAGTCAGGGATTTGAACTGGAATCGGCTACGTGCAAGGCAAGAGCCTTAACTTCTGTACTTTCTCTCCACCCCTACAAAATACCCTTGGGGAAAACTTCATAGAATTTTCAGAGAATGTGGAATGGGTCTTGGGAATAGACAGAAATTAAAGAAGCTTTGAATGCTAAGAACTGGGAACAAGGACATACAGAGAAGATTGTATGCTTCTATTAATTTCTAATACTTGCTTGATCTGCTCCCAGATTTCCCCGCCATTAAGGCAGCTAAATTTCTAGGTGGGGGCACAAGGAGACCACTATAGCAGACTAACCAAGTGGCCCAAAACTAAGTCTGCCACTATCAAGGTGGCAGGTCTCAATACCCCCTGCAGGTCAGAAAAGGAGCTTCTTCCACTGGAATGTTATTTCTACCTGATAGGAAGTTGTAAAGTGCTGGTTTTATTAGACAACATAAAACAAACAAACAAGCAAAAGCAACAACAACCTAGGAGAACCAAATCCATCATGTCCAAGATGTAATGGCTCCCCTTTGGAGGTGTGGGTGATTTGCGGGCAGTTCACTCTCTGTCTAACTATAGGGGCTTACCTTGCTCCTTCTGCCTCTGTTGGCTGACTGGGCCACTCCATCTCTGTCTTGCTAGTAAACATTAGACTTGCTACCATGACTCTCAGCCTCCATGACAGCTGCTCTGACTTTCTCCTGAAAGAGGTTAAAAAGAAATATTCCCTCGGTGAAGAGTTGGAAGACAAGGAAGCTTAAATAAAAGCTTTTTGAAGAGGTGAATGTGCAGAGCACTGGGTCTCACAGCAATCACCCAACTTTCCTCACCATCGCTGATGCTGTGTTCTCTCATCCAGTCAGATGTGCTCCTGGAGATACACCTTGAGGAACATTTAAGACACTTCTGCGATGGTTCATCACACATTACCTAGACAGGGTTATCCAGAGTCATCCATAGATACAGCTGAACTCCAAGTTTGGGGTCCAGACACCAGGTCGATAACCCCAAAAGTTGTTATCTTCTCCCTCATTCCTGGCCTCACTTAGCTCCAGGCTGGTCTATGGATCTTTTCAGGGCCAAGCATGTGGCAGCAGGAGGGGACAGAAGCAAAGGTGTTCTGGTTCCTCAGCTCCACAGTTCTGGCAAGATTGAGCATGCCCCGTTCTGTGATTCCCAGGCAACAGAGATTTGAGATGATTCTATGGAATCCTGAGTATTTTTGCATTTTGTAAGAGTCTTGAGGAAGATGCTGTGACTCCCAGCTGGGCCTTGTGGGCTGACTGGCTCTTCACATTCCTCTGCAGTGATCAGGGGTGATGTCAGTGGGACTTGGCGACAGGGATTCTCTGGGGTTGGGTGGAGAGTCAGGCTGCCCACACATGGGAAAGTGATCGGAATCCACTGTTAGATACTGAGAAGTATTTAGTGCAGAATAAATGCTGCATTCTAGGTACAGATTTGTGAAGACTAGGAAGTGTTCTTGAAACAGGAAAGGACTTTACTGAGCAGAGCCAGGCCCTGAGCATGGGTCTGGGGACAGATAGACAGGGAAAAAAGATGCTGGAGATAGTGAGTACATAAGGAAATGTCCTTCCTTCATCACATAATAAAATGCAGTTATTTGCTAGGAAATATTAATATACACCATGATAGATAATTTGGTATATTTCCTTATAGCCACACTTTGGATGGTTTGTAGCCATTTAAGAACACTTGAAAAATATTAAATGATACATTCAGTATCCATCCATCTATCTGTCTACCCACCCTTTCACCTATATTTATCAACCCATCTGTCCATCCATCTATCCAATTATCCATCTATCTGTTCATCTATCCATCTATCAACCATCTGTGCATCCATCTATCCATTCATCCATCCATTGTCCATCCATCCATTTATCCTTCATCTATCCATCCATCCATCCATCCATTCATCCATCCATCTCCTATTGGAGAATTTTCCCACTTTCCTCTAAACCATCTCTGAGTAGGAGATGAGTCCAGAACAGCTAGGGGTGGAATTGGGTAGCAAAGATAGGATAGATCCCTGGGTTAGGAGCCTGGGCTCCCAGAGGAGTGCTCTTCCCACTGCCCTCTCCTCATCCAGACTCTTGGGATAAGCCCGAGAGCTCACATGAACTAGAGCTCTATAAAGAAGTGTCTCTCCCTGGAGAAGGACTCCAGGACTTCTAGAAGTTCTAAACATGCATGGGGTGAAGGTCGAGCAGAGCAGAGTAGGCCCAGAGATTGCGATTTTCACTTGCCATGAACATGAAAAATGATGGTGCTCAGCAGAGCCCAGATGTGGCATTACCTGGTGCTTACTTGGAGGAGAGGCCACTATGGTGATGGGAGATGGAACTCTCCAATCTACACATAACTTCCCATTTCCTTATCTCCTCTGACATGTAGCTCAGGTCTCTCCCCTATACCTGGTTGCCATGTCGGCATGTCCTAGTACTGTTACAGGGATGCTGTTACTGGGATAGAGGGGACAGGTTGTTTGTGGCTTTGTCTCACTTTCCTCCACCCTGCCACTGGCTTGGTCTCAAGCCCACTGGGTTTGGCTGCTTCTAAGTCTGTCACGATGGCTCAAGATGGCTCAAATGGACCCTCGCAGATTCACAGATCTGGTCTCCTGCTTATGGATCCACAGAATTTAGGGCAGAGGAAATTCAAAAGAAAAGTAACTTAAGCCTGGGCTGGTGAGCAGTACAGGGACAGTGAGACACTGAGTTCTCTGATGGCCAGTGGAAGACATGCCCCTCCCTCACACACATATACACACATGTATGGGCAGAGCCTTACTGGGATGACCCTGGGTAAAGGTGTGTAACAGGGGTATCCACTGCCCACTTGGGGCCCAAACGTTTGAGCCCAGTGTGCCTCTGGAGGGGGCACTGTGCTCGAGAACAGCGATCTCCCAACCCCTTCACTCAGGGTGCGGGTGAATCCTGCCTAGACCGAACTACAAGCATGAGTCGGAGAGATGCCTCCATTCCCTGGGCTGGGCTCCAGAAATGTCTCCCTTTGAGGGAGGCGTTGGCATGGGGGTGCATGGAGGAGATTCTGGGTTACCCGAAGACTCCACACACACAGGAACACCTGATTTATTGTCAGTTACCCAGACCCACAAAGAACAAAGGGCCCGGGGACATTTGTGACCCAGCTGCTCCCTCTCCATCTTACACCAAAGCCTTGTACTCTTAGCCCTAATTGTACCCCTAGCCCTCATTGGCAAGTTTGCACGAGCCCCTCCACCCCAGCCCCGCCCCACCATGGTTCCACTCAGAGGCCACACATTCCTCAGGCCACGCTGAATCCTAAGTATGTGAATGCCTGATGTCTATCTCCGTATGGGGTTTTGCTTTATCGCGAGGCCCCTGGAAAGTTTCTGATATCTCTTCAGAACAGATGTCAGGCCAAGCTTTCCGCACACATCAAGGGCAGGTTGGGGCCTTTGAGGTGGATCTGAATGTCCCCCTTCACATGGTTCCATCTAATCCCCAAATATACCTCAAGTCATTACCCTGTTTTCCTAAGACACTCCGAACCATATGTGTGGGAACTAATTATGCATACAAATCAAGCCTGGGGTCAGGTGGAGCTCTGTTGAAATATCTTAACCTTTTATGATGATCTTAATTGAGAGAAAATTCAAAACACATTCACAAGTCTTGGGAAGGGAGCTGACTTGGGAAAGGAAGGGCTGGCTGCTGCTTCTGATGTTGGGGTCCTGATCCCCAGTGAAAATCTCTCCCTCCCGCCTTGGTCCTCTGCTGGCCCAGAGAGGTGGAGGCACTGGCCACGCTGGGCCATTCCCGACTCTCCAAGCCTGACACCTGGCTCTTCTGATTCATGCTTCAATATCTACTGCTCTGATGCTGCCTGTCCCCAACATCTCCTGCTTCCCACCCTTGAGCAGGGAGATCAAAGTGGCCTCTCCACCTGGAACTTTCATCTGCTTTGGCAATATATGAGATGATAAACTAGGAATTGGATGTGGGTGGATGGTTCTTAGAGTCTGCTCTGTTCTGGGGGGACATGCGGGGGTCTTAAGCAGAGGCTCAGCACACAATCCTGGCCAGCACTGTGTGGAAAGGAGGGACCTTCCTTTCTGCTCTGGGTCACTTCTGACAGGAGAAGTTGGGCTGGGTGTCAACAAGTCTCTGTTTGACCTGGTTTGGCTAAGAGGACTCTTGATTAATAAACCTATTGGTCAATAAGGCTCACTGAAGCGACACTAACCTGGCCGAACTAAGGTATAATCTTATGGGGCTTCACTGTTTCTTCAGTTGGACACAGGGAGACACCCTGCTACTTGCTAGATTCTGCGTTAGATGCTGGGGACACAGAGGGTGACCAAAATATGGATGCTTCAATGATATCACATAGCACTCACTGATGCCCAGTTAGACTCTCAAGACCTGCTCAGTCAGAAAAGCTCCTCTTTCTTTTTCTTCTCCTTAGGTCAATCAAACCCAGAGAATAGGGTTCCCAGATAAAATACAGTCTTCAGAGCTTGAGTTCTGACATGAGGGGGTTAGAGCTTTTGCCTTGCCTGCAGTCAAGCACAGGTCAATCCCTGCCACCCTGTTGTCCCCCCAAGTACCCAAGCAAAGACCTAGAAACTGCCTCCAGAGTGCTGACAACTCTGCTCACCCACAAGTAAACCTCAGGATTTCTAGATCAATTTTATCTTCCAATAAAAGTATCAGATTATTTAGAATGTCCTAAATGATATATCTTTATTCTAAATGATATATAGAACATTTATTTGTTGTTTATCTCAGATCCAACTCTTACTGGGTAGCCTGTGTTTTCGTTTTGGGGTCAAACCCAGCTGTGCTCAGGGCTAACTCCGGACTCTGCTTAGGGATCACTCCTGTTGGGGTTCAAGGGACCATACAGGGTACTGTTGACTAAAGTTGGGTTGCAAGCTAGGTAAATTAAGTTACATATCTCTCCAGCTTGTCTTATGTTTTATTGGATAAATTGTGCAACCCTAATTTAAAAACAACTATGAGCCACTGGGGTTAGTAATCATCCTTGTGTGAAATACCAGTTTTGGTATTAGAAGGTAATCTAGGCTGAGACTTCTTTCCCTTGGTAACTGATTGCATTTAGATCTGCTCCACACAGTAGGGACACCCCCATTTGCCTGTGAGTAGATAGAAGCTCAGAGAGGTTAAGTGAGCTCCTCGAAGTGGCCCAGTAGGGTTCTCTCCATGGGGCCCCTAATGTCGAACCGATGGTTTATCTTTGTGCTTCTTTTCCTGGACTGCCTGGACTCCTCTTAACTTTTTCTTTCCCTTCTTTCTTCCACAAATGTTCAAGGAGAGATTCACTCCTGTCAGATCAATGTCACTGCCTTAATAAAAACCACTCCCAGCCCACGGAGGACGAGGTTTGTAGAACCCTAATGAGACTGGTTCCGATTATGCAAAAAGCAACCTCATGGTTATTCTAATGTTACAAGTAAATATAAAACATTTAGAAATACTTGGCCGGGTCTGTTTTTTTCAAGTACAGATGTCTGACTCAGTGCCAGTTTGTTATTAAAAATGCTATGGTGGTTTGGGTACAAAGATTGCTGAAAAAATAAAAGCTATTGCACTCGGAGCACTTGTGTGGACGCGGTGGGGAAAGACGCGGGTAGAGAGGCTGGAGCAGATGTCGGCTCTGAAGCAGGCAGCCTAGCCTGCCTGGCTTCAAACTCTCCGGAGCCATTCATGCACCCGTGGCCCAAGTAGGCTCCTGTTGGCTCTGCCGACTTTCTGGTTCCGTCCAGCTCTCCCTACTCTTGTTCTGGGAGTTTCCGGTCCTTCTAGCAGGTTCCCTCCTGCCTTCTGCCTCCGGTTCTTCTGTCCTGCCACATCACTTACTTCCTTTGCTCCTTTTTGAATTAAAACAAGCTTGTTCGCTTTCTATCTTTACTCCCAGAAAGTCAGTGTAACATCATCTGTTTTAACAAGCTTTGATCCCCCAGGACACAGAGTAACAGAAAATCACATAGTAGTCGTTCATGAAATGTTTGGAGAAAAAATGGATGCTTTTTGCCAATGTACCTGGAATCTTGACTTGCCTCTATCTCCCTGAGGTGTTTCCTCGGTGTGTGTGTGTGTGTGTGTGTGTGTGTGTGTGTTTGTGTGTGTGTGTGTGTGTGTGTGTGTGTATGGGGGGGGGGGAAACAGGAAGTAGTGGCATCTCCCAAACTACTTCAACTCATGTAAACGGCTACAACACAGGGAGAAGTTCCTGGAGTAGTTATGATGTCTCTTCTCTAGGTGTTCCAGGAAGTTCTCATTCCCCTTTGCCACCTGCACCCTATGCGCTTGAACTGGGGTGGCATCCCCACTCCCTGCTTTCTCCGACCCCGAGACTCTTCCTGTGCCCCTAATGGAAAAAGCTCTTTCCCCATCTGTGCAGGCTCAAAACCTACTCACCCTTGGCACCTGGTGTAAAAAGCCACCACCACCCTGCCCATGCCCCCATGGGAAGGGCTTAACCACCTTTCAACTCCTTAAGCAGTTTTGTTTCTCAAGGTTATTATTTTTATTATTTTGCAGGAAAAGGGGCATACTCTGAATGGCTCACTCCTGGCTCTATGCTCAGGGCTTACTGATGGGTTCATGCTCAAGAGTTCACTCCTGGCCCTGTACTCAGGGCTTATTTGGGCTCATTGCTCAAGGCTCACTCCTGGTGGTGCTCAGAAGACCCTCACAGTACCTGGGATTGACTGAGATCAACTGTGTGCAAGATAAACATCTTTTTTGGGGGGGTCACACCCAGCAGTGCACAAGGGTTGCTCCTGGCTCAGAAATCGCTCCTGGCAGGCATGGGGGACCATATGGGACGCCGGCATTTGAACCACCGACCTTCTGCATGAAAGGCAAATGCCTTACCTTCATGCTATTTCTCAGGCCCCAAGATAAAAGTCTTAACCCTTTCCTATCTCTCCAGGCCCTCTCCTTACATTTTAGTGCTATCGATGATGATGGCTAAGTGTCATAAGCATAGGAGATATACCGAAGTTTTGTGATACATAAATTAATTTCCCACAGTGTGATGTAGGGTAGATCTGGCTGCTCAGATCTGGCTTTGCCATACCCCAAGGATCCAGGAGGAGTGATGCAATTGACTTCTGGGTATACCGTCAAGGCCAGTGGCTGCGACCCCCACATGTCCCAACCAATGGCCTGAGAAGCACACTTGCAGTGGGCAGCCTAAACTGGCTCTCTGGCACTCAGATGTTTTCCTGTTGGGTGGCCAAAAGCTTGAAATAGCAGAATTCCTGGGCGCTCTGCAAACCTTTCCCAGTTGAACTTTCCCAAGTGATTTATTCCAAAACTCAAGTCCAAAGGAACTCAAGTGCTAACAATGAACACATGAGTGCAAGAACTCAGAGACCCAAGTGGAAACAAATGCCCTGGTTTTGTCAGGTAAATGTTGTCAGATTTATAAAAACACAAATCTGTTGATTGCCAGTGCACTGTAAACAGAGTGGTGCCTCTGGCCTGAGGTCCAAATGAAAAGTGGTATTAGAGACACATTCAGATAAAGCAAGGGATCCTCCCTTGCAACAGATCCAGGAGATTTGGAAATCTGCGAGCAACAGTTTCAGAAAATGAAGCCTTTGATCTCTCTCGATAGTATGTACATATGTAACCCCACTGAATCGACAGGTTAAATTGAAACACCCCTCTCCTCTCCAGCATCTGCACTTAGTATTTTGCTGTGAGACAGGCAAAACTTTGGGGCTATAGATTGCAGGTAGAGAGGTTGAGCAAGGAGCCCCCGGACCTTCCTAAAACTGACACCCAAATGTTGCACTGGTAGCTGGGGGGCTTGTTATAGTTTCAACTACTCCATTCCAGGATGAGCTGAGAGCAAACATCTCCCTGAGCTCCTTGTGACTCACAACAGGAGGAAACACTTCATCAGGGCCAAGTGACACTAATGTATTCTATTAGATTTGCTTATCATGTTAAAGAGCATATTAAAAGGAAATGTTTAGAGGAGCGATGCCATCACAGGGTATGATGGATGGAGAATTCCTAATTTGGAAAAAATGTGCTAAGACAATATGATTGATGTGAGTGACCTACTTTATTTTATAAGAAAGTATGAGTTGCCTCAGGCTCACGGGTACACATATTTGGAAAAAGTTGTTTTTTTTTTTCCACATTAAGTTTTTATTAACATTTTGCAAAGAGCAGAAACACCATAGAAGGATCTAAGTTGTGACTTGTCAATGCAGATGTGCTCAGAGTCACGAGTTTCTGGGCCCCTTTGCTAGAGAAGTTTCCGCAGGAGGAGCTGCTTGCCAAGGAGAACACCTGACGGAGAAACAGGACACCTACTTCATGGTCTGAAAAAGGAAAAAAAAATAAACAGGAGGAGAGTGTTTCTTTTCTTTTTAAGCATGAACTAATTGCTTGCTACTCATGAGCAAAACTCGCTTAGAAAGATCATCTCGATTCAGCAAGCCAAGAATTGTGACTGTGTTAATCATTTTCTTCCTCCAATAAAAGGGGGAGTCCAAAGCTGAGGTTCTTCATCATCCTCACACAAAATGGCTCACCCTGCTTGGGCTGATGAGCAGGCAATTGAAGAGCAGCTGAGACTACAATGGACCCTGGGCAGGAAAATGTCCCAATAGTAGCAATGTGTGGAGATCAGGACCAGTGTCTAGAGCGTAGTGTTTACAGAAGGCAGAGTGAGGTGCAGAAGTGATCATGATGGAATGTGTATAGGTAATATGGGAGATAAGAAAGACCTGAGCTTCTGGAAATACTTTGTCACCCTGTCCCCAATTTGGACCTCTATCAGCCTTAGGGCCTCCAAGTTTCGCTTCTCAAAATTACTACCCAAGAAATTCTAAAAACAAAACAAAACAAAAAATGAGGACAGCAATAACAACCAAACTGGGATTGGAGAGATAGCACAGTGAGAAGGGCATTTGTCTTGCATGAGACTGACCTGGGTACTACCCCTGGTATCCCATATGGTCTCCCAAGCCTGCGAGGAATGATTCTTGAGCAAAGAGCCATGAGTGTGGGTGTGTGTCCTCCAAACAAAAACAAAGGAAAAGTAACAACAAGAAATTCTCCAGGACGCTGGAGAAATGGTGTAGGGGTTACAGAGCTTGCCTTGTATGTAGCTAACTATAGTATGAACCCTGGCATTGGATCTAGTCCCCTTGAGCATAACCAGCACAGAACCAGAAATAATCCCTGAGCATCACTGTGTGTGGTGAGCAACACTCTTTCCCAAAAAAGATCTTTGCCAAAATTTAGTTCATAAGACGTTTGCTATAGGTTTATAACATTTAAAATCAACTCAGTCTAAAAGCCTGATATTAGGGGATTGCCATATAAAGCCAGGCATTTAATACAGTTGTTAAAATGATTATAGAGAATAATCAGTGGGAAAAATTTATTATAATTTTCAAGCAAGAAAAGTAGATTTAAAACATCATGAGTATTATTGTGCTATTTGAACAATTACATATATGTATTGCATGTCCACTTAATTCTCAGACATGTGCATATATTTCCTTCAGTGGATATAGGTATAATTCTATATATGATTAGGCTAATTTTAAGTGTATAGTATATGTAATATGTGTACACTGTAAATGACATTTATGAAAATACTAAGATTGACTACTTTTAACTGGTAGTTTTTGCAGTTGCTTTTTTCTTCTATAAGTTTTCTGTTCTCTAGTAGACATGCTATACTTCACTTTCCATTATTGAAAGAAAAATTCCAGAGTCAATGATTACTTGACAGAAGCAAGAAAGATGCTTTCAAGAATTACCTGATAAAAATGAAAGTTTTCTCATATAATTGAAATAACATGTCAAAAATAAAAAATGAAAAAAATCACTCTGTACACTATGGCAACGAAAAAACAAAAAGCATAAATCATCCACAAAAGTATAAATAAACTAATTCATGTAAATATTCACTTCTTTAGAAGTGGATACTGAAGTACAGCAAAGGATCTTAAAGGAGAAAATTGCTGAAATTCTATTTGAGATAACAAAATACAGAGATTACAATTGTCCACCAGATTCATTCATAAATGTTATATATTTCAAAAAAGTTTCTAACAAAAAGAACAGGTAAATTGGCTCTATTACTAGATGAAAAAATACATGGAAACAGAAAATTTTTTATAAAAATGGAAAAAAGAGAGAGAGATTTCCCTATTGGCTATTACAAATTCAGATAAAAAGAAACCAAATTCTGAGTAATTAAGCACTCTGATAATGTGGTGGGACTATAAAATAGATAAAATAATAAAATAGAACACAAAATGGGTTAAGGAAAATGAGATGTGTACTTGGGGACCTGTACTATGTGGGAAAATGTATTTTCCATAAGTGGGGAAAGGCTGGATTAATGGGACTGGAATAATTTATTACAACTCTGGGATGGGTGGAGGCCTGAAAAGTGTATTTCCACCTCAATCGACATTTACTTGAAAAGATTCCAAATGTATTTAAAGATGCGCACTTAAAAAATGTTGCAAAAAAAGACAACCAAATCAATTGATAAAACTCAAAACTATTTCATTAGTTTGAAGGGTGAAAAACTTTTTTTTTTTTGGGTCACACCCGGCAGTGCTCAGGGTTACTCCGGGCTCCATGCTCAGAAATTGCTCCTGGCAGGCACGGGGGACCATATGGGGCACCAGGATTTGAACGGATGACCTTTTGCATGAAAGGCAAACGCCTTACCTCCATGTTATCTCCCGGGCCCCAATATTTAAATCTTAAGTATGTAACAACAATCCAACCATTAAGAATGACAAATGGGTAGCTGAGTCAAAAGCAATTAATGAAGGCTTTAACTTTGTCAAATGTTTTTTCGTTTGGTCTTTTGTTTGTTTTTGTTTTTGGGCCACACCTCATGGCACTCAGGTTACTCATTGCTTTGCACTCACAAATCACTCTTGGCAGAATGGGGAGCCTATATGGGATGTCAGGAATCGAACCCAGGTCTAACCTGAGTTGGCTGCGTGCAAGGCAAACATCCTACTGTGATGCTATCTCTCAGGCCCAATCAAGTGTTATTCTAATACTTAAAAAATATCATTCTATGCAATCATGCAGTTCTCTGCAAGATGGATGTAACTGAAAGATATGTTAAGTGCACTAAGTCAAAAGAAGAATAAATACAGCAGGATATCTCTTACGTACTGTATTTAAAATAACTGCATGAGATAATTTGGTGGCTTAAATGAGGTTTGTCTAGAGCACTCTTGGCTTCATAGTATAGTGAAGAGAAGGAAAAAAATTCAGTGGAGGAGAAAGGCAGATGTGAAATAATGAGAGATATGAGTTAAGGAGATTCAGGCATATGGTGGCATTAAGGAAGGACAGGACTAAATAAACAAACCACAGAGTCAAAGCAATAAAACCATGAAACCCAAACTTTTGGTTAAAACAGTGCCTGTTACGATGGTAGGCTGGGGAGGGGAGATGGTGGCATTGGATAGGCCCTGGCAACATTGATGGAGGGAGGTTTGACACTCGTGATGGACATTAGTGACTGAAACATTCTATGTTTAAAAATCAACTCTGGGGAGCCGGGCGGTGGCGCTCTAGATAAGGTGCCTGCCTTGCCCGCGCTAGCCTAGGACGAACCGCAGTTCGATCCCCCGGTTCCCATATGGTCCCCCAAGCCAGGAGTGACTTCTGAGCACATAGCCAGGAGTAACCCTGAGCGCCACTGGGTGTGGCCCAAAAACCAAAAATAAATAAATAAATAAATAAATAAATAAATAAATAAATAAAAATAAAAATAAAATAAAAATTAACTCTGAATAAAATTTTAAATCACAATGCTTTAAATAAAAATATTTTAAACTACTCCA
>PVKC010025769.1:0-16364 GCA_004027635.1 Crocidura indochinensis
TAGTTATATGTATGCCACAGTTACCAAAGTGTAAGCAAGAGAACGGTCATCACTGTTGCTGCATAGGGTCCTTCAGGTTATACAGAATTACACAGAAACTGAAATGAATTAGCGAAGTATATCTCTTTTAAATCAAGCAAGCTGATTGAATGGTAAGCCTGGCACCCTTGCACTGAGAATAGACCTATAAATATAACTTTACACACACAGAGACACACATATAGACACACACACACACACAAGAATAGGAAACTCAGGTATATACCTTGGTTTGTGAAATAAACCTGTGCCATCAAGACAATAGGAAGAAGAAATAAAGAGCAAAGTGGAACTTTACTTATGCTAAATATTTCACTTTGCTATCATATTAAATCCTTCTTGGCCACTTATTAAATTTTAATTACAGGCAATCTGTTTAAACTGAAGTGCTTCAATTTCCCAACCAACAAAATGGAGATGAAAATGCTACATTTATGACCAAGGATGTGACTCAGTGATAAAGCTTGTGTTTTGCATTTGTTAGACCCTACGTGTGATCCCTAACAATGTCAATTATATTTGCCAACATACTTGTCCATGTATAGCACGTGTAAATTAAATACATGCAGAGCAAATAAAAATAATAGATTTTATATGATATTATCAACCATGTAATTTTCATTATTATTCATTTGTTCATTGGAAAATTTTCAAAGCCATGAATAGTTCTACATGGGAGTCTGTCCTTTCTGGTGCATATATAAAGAGAAATCATTAAAAATACAACTAAATCCTTTCCAAAATTGAATGTCTAAGGGTTCGTCAAAGGTCAGAAAACAGTGGGAGAAATAGTGCCTAGAAGACAATTAGAGCACAAAAGAAAGTGTATGTATTTTTTAATCTCCTCCATTTTCTAAGTTAGCTGGAAAAGGACAGTATCCTAAACTATTATTGTTCAACTCACCTTAGACTTAGCCAAAGGCAGAACAGAGAGTATATAGTGTGCACTTAATCACTCACAGTATTGGTGCAGAGACAAATATAAGACAATGAACCACCAATATCTCTACCAATTGTGTATTAATACCAAACAAATTAAGAAAACCTTTAACAGAAGCTAAATTTTTATTTATACAGAATGAACATCTTGCCCCTAAAATTGGGTCTTGGAAAAATCATTTTCCAGTGATAATATGATTTAAACGATTTGCAAAGAAGTAATGGATTTTATTTAAGAATAAATATGGGTTGCATCAATTTACCACAAACTAAACCAAACACAATGTTGTCTCAAATGAGGATATAGGACATCCATAAATTACACAAGAAGATTCCAGGATCCTCCACGTTACAATGAACCTAAAGTAGAAACACAAAATTATGAGTAACCAATGTAATGCAGATATTAGCATAATCATTTGGCATAAAATATAGTAATGAAACACCTCAAATCTGAGTATGGCACTGCAGTTGCTATTAGAACTGTTTAGCATATAGATATAAGCCATGACTAATTGTACTGAAGTATAGTCATTGAGACCTCTTTGCACCTAGGTTTTGTGGCAATACTCCCAACATCTTTAAAGACTATTATCAAGTGAAGATAAGTTATATATAATACCTTTTTCCTTTTCTTTAGTACCAATGTGAAGCCAATTCTACATAAATTCCCTTTCCTGGCAGAGTGAGTAAAATATCTCTCCATAATATATCCCCATAAACTATGCAGAACTGTATGGTGCAAATAGCATGCCTCTTCCTTGAAGTGTGCATTTGAATTTGTGTGTGTGTTTGTGTGATGGACTGACAAAGAAAAACAATATACAATCCTTGTAACTGAAACTGATGGCATAAATTTTCAATGACATTTTTCTTCATAAATAAATGCAATATTCACAAGCAACCCTAACAGAAAACTTATCTAATATGTATTTGCGTTAGGAAATTAATAAAAAGACAGGAGGGACCGGAGAGATAGCAAAGCGGTGTTTGCCTTGCAAGCAACCGACCCAGGACCCAAGGTGGTTGGTTCAAATCCCGGGGTCCCATATGGTCCCCCGTGCCTGCCAGGAGCTATTTCTGAGCAGATAGCCAGGAGTAAACCCTGAGCACTGCCGAGTGTAGTCCCCCAAAAAACAAACAAACAAAAAACAAAACAAAATAAATAAAAAGACAGGAAAGGAAAAGTAAGAAATACAAAAAGGAATAAAAAATTAAAAGAAAAAATAAATACAACATAAGCAAATTATACCTATGTATATATCTCAAATGCAATAAAAGCACAAATAATGTTGCTAAAAAGGCTATAATTACTACTCTATGATTAGTGAGATAAGTGAAAATTCAACAAGCCCTTCAGTTGGTTAGAGGTAGAACTAAAATTAAATTCCAAGGATACTAGTTCCTATGTTTTGGGAAACCAAAATAAAATCTTATGCATGATATGTTATCTGACCTTTTTCAAAGACTTTTTACCAACTTGGTGTAGAATCAAAAGACTAGAAACAAATTCTTTCTTTGGGTAGACTTGATTAGTTGGTTTCAAATCTATAATACAACTGGATTATCTATTTATCTTCAATTATTTTCACCTTTTCTCTTTTAATTTAGAAAATTGACTACATTGACTTTATTTTTAGGCCCTTTAAATCAACATTTATCCTTCTCTATTGTACTGATCACTGATAGCCATAGTAGTATGTATCTCCCATAAGCAAGTCTTTATTAATGTATTTAAACTTTAGACTGGGTTACAGAGTAGTATAATAAGGTGGATATAGGAGGAAATTATTGTCACCAGTAACTTGTAGCCTCTATTCTAACGAATTTTAAAATAGTAATATTAATTTATCACAACATATTGAAATCTCTTACAATTTAAAAACCATACAAATCTTACACACTCTATATTCTGACAGTCTCAAAATACCATGCTGTCATAGTTAAAAATCACTTTCAAAATCCTAAGGTAGCAAATTAATCATGGAGTAGGTATGTGGATCTGAAGGTCTGACGTGGCAATATCATGGCCAAAAGGCTATATAATCATTCTTTATATATATATATATATATATATATATATATATATATATACATATATAATCATTCTTTTGTTACTTTTGTAAACTATAAAATTATAAAATTTATAAAATTATAAAACTATAAACTATAAAATGTGCTTTCTAACAAAAAATATTTTATTAAAGACTACTTTAATTACAGAGATATATTCTGTATTCTATTCCTCAATATTTATTTATCCCACATAATTCAAGTATTTTAAATTGTGTTTTAAGTATTTATTCTCCTAAATTGAGAAAATTCTTCTTAATTTATTACCAGAAAGAGTTTATTTTTTAAATTCTGAGAAGTTGTATTTTAGAAAGAGGAAAATTAAATTAATTTGGATACAGAACTAAGCAGTAAAAAAAGGAATGTCCAAAGAAAGCTTAAAACAGGTGATGTTCGGGAAAAATAAGTACAAATTTGAGGTGATAAAAACATAAGATTAAAATTGAAGATTAAATAATAAAGCAAGATTGTGCCAGAGAGATAATGTAGGAGTTAAGGCACATGACTTTCATATTCCCAACCTGGTTCAATTCTCAGCTCCACAATATTCTTCAAGTATCACCAGATGCAGCCTAAGGTCCAAGCACACTACATCCTCAACATTCTTATTGAACTTCTGACCAGGTTGACTAAAAATTATAAAGAAGGTGCCCAGGTATTCTAGCAACAATTATTTTTTGGTAAAAAAAAAAAGTTAAAATGTATATATACAAAAGGGCCAGAGTAGTGACACAAGTGGTAGGAGTGGTAGTGTGCCTGCCTTGCATGCCCTAACCTAGTATGGACCACTGTTCGATCCCCAGCGTCCCATATGTCCCCCAAGACAGGAGCGATTTCTGAGTGCATACTCAGAAGTAACCCCTGAGTGTCATCAGGTGTGACCCAATAACAATATATATACATATATGTGTGTACATATATATATATATACACAAATAGAGAGAGAAAAGGGAATCAAAATCAACAGCATAGCAATAAAAATTTTAAATTATAAGAACAAACCAAAATTGTCTCACTCATCTGAACCACATTTCACCCCTCTCCTATGCATTATAATTGTAGTGTGTCTGTTCAGCCCTAATGCTACTAGTTGTAAATAACTATGAACAAAGTAGAGAATTCAGAATATTTAACCTTTGGCAAATTGATGATTATTTGATCCTTTCTCATCTATAGTTACTCAAGTCCTAAATAGACATTCTATTATAAACTCTTCCAATCACTTTTTACCATGAATTTACTCAACACATCTTTTATAACTCCTCTTCAGTCTTACCTATTGTGTACCCTGAAACTTGCATCCTATGATCAACAATCTTCCCCAAATTTTCACCTGTTTAGTGAATTTTCATTTGATTACATTTTAAGCCAAATTAATAAATACCACTTTAAATTTCATTAACTGATGATACTCAACAACATTTTTATTTTCTTCTCTTTTGTATTACTATCAGAATGTTTATCAGAAAGTGATGTTATATAAGACATTTGAAATAATATAATAAAAGGAAAATAAGAGAAAATTAGTGTAGAAAATATATGGATAAGAGAAAGAAGAAAAAAAATCATAGTATGTTTTCAAATTGTTCTTACCATATGTATTACCAAATTCTATATGTTGGTATGACTACATAATCAATATTAATAGCCCAGTGAAATGAGTGGAATGTACATTGAATTTATTTGATAAAATTTTCAAAATACAGTATGTACAAACACTCCATTCTAAAATCACACATATCCTAGTTCAGGGTGCATGATTTCTCTTTTTGGAACTCTTTATTTTTGCATCACTCTCTTTGTCTAGGTCTTTGGGTATGCCTATCGCTGGCTCTGGCTCTCTTTTCTTTCTGTTTCTATGAATGTGTTCTCTATTTTTCTGTATCATATCTTAAAAATAAAACCACTTAACAATATTTAAATATAATGTAAACTTTAAAGCCAGAAAAGTATGTTACTTCATAGACTCATGAATCATTTATCTTAAAATGCAAGTGTCATAATGTAAGAATAAGCAGAAGTACTGAGCACCCTACATAGTTCATTTCTCCTACAAAAGCATTCAACCTAAGTGATTTTTCTGCACTCAGAATTACATATGAAAATTTAAGAGTTAAATGTCATTGGTTTTAAGAGCATGATCTATCATAGCCAGTCTGAAAAATAAATTTTTATTAAGCTGCATTTTTACTTATTCACATATACAAGTCCCAGAATCTGGATCTATTATCATTCTTTTCTAGAAGATTACTACTCACTTGAGAAGCAAGCTATTTGAAGATAAAAGTTGGAAGTTTGTCTTTTCTTACCTGGCCAACAATCAGTTTGAGTGATTTCCAGGGCTATGTATCATAGTCACCAACTAAAAAGCCAAAGACTTTACTCTCACCACTTTATCCCCACACTCTATAAGAACGTAAGTATACTTTCATCAGATGGATCAGTTTCTCCTCCAAAATAATGCATTCACTTATCTTACTTTCTAAGCACAGTCTCTTATCTACCAAACAAATTCATGTCATCATTTTCTACCATGCCATTCTTCAGCCTCAACAGGACTTTTAGCACTGCATCTTCTACCACTATCTTTTTATCTCTTTATCTTATCATAATGACTACTAAGAACATGGTATTTGATACTAAGTAATTTAATCCTAATAATTTTGTACCCCCTTAATCAGCATTCTCGTTTTCTTTCTTCAAGTAAAAGGGTGAATTGATGAACAAGAAGGAGATGGTTCACAAGTGGACAATTTAATTGATTAGTTCAGTAACTAATAAGATGGAGACAAAAAAAAACCAAAACTATTTACAAAGGAGATGATTCTGAAATTCCTTGAGGGTAAAATATGCATAATTTGACTCTACAATAAATCTAAAATTGTGGAAAATTTAAAAACCACTAAAAATTTGACAAAAAGTTATTTATAATGAGCTAAAATTATGATGAAAATCCTATTAATAATAAACTAAAATTTAATTTATTTTTTTATTTGGCCTTTTATTCTTGGGGGTGTGGGCACACCCTATGATGCTCAGGGGTTACTCCTGGCTATGCGTTCAGAAATCCCTCCTGGCTTGGGAACCATATGGGATGCTGGACCAAACCAAGGCCTGTCCTGGATCAGCAGCATGGAAGGCAAACGCCCTACTGTTGTGCTATTGCTCTGGCTTCTAAAACTTAATTTTTTAAATGTTTTTAAAGTGTAGAGATAAAATATTATCAGGTATTTTATGTGAAATACAGAATGCCTGATTAAATTTAATTTTAATAACATTTTTGTATATGGGTCTCCAAAATGCACAGCTAATTTAAAATAAAAGTGTTCCTCCGTGCTTATCTAAAATTCAAATTTAACTGAGAATCCTATATTTTTATTCAATAAATCTGGTAATGCAGGCATAGACTATTAATTCATTTAAGAACCTGAAAATGAGCAAATAATGAACACTCTAAAGGAAAAATCCTGACATAGAGATATCTTTACACTGTATGAACACCAGAATTTGTTTTTATATAGCAAAGGAATTAACTTCCTTAATTGAGTGAACATCATTTTGAGTTCACTCTTCTAAAAGATATAAATGAGAATTTTTGCAAATATCAATTTAAAAACAGCAAAATATTTAGGATTTTTAGAAAATTATACTCTATATTTTGGCAACTATAGTCCACTAGACTGGTTTTTTTTTCCTTGTGTGTGTATTTCAGGAACATTAACACATTCCCATTTATACATAGATTGCTTACGACTTTGGGTTTATGAAGACAGAGTTGAGAAATTGCCACAAAGAAAAACTTCTGGCCCATAAGGCTAAAATAAAATAATTACTATCTATTCTTTAGAGAAAAAAGTTGATAACTATTATTCTAGAAGCTTCTTTTATGTGCATATTCAGGCAACTACTCTTCTGAACAAAGCCTAAAATCAAGCCTTTCAACTAGTACAAATTTCATAATATACTAATAAATTTGAGAAGACATTAGAGTTAGATTGGGTTAAACAGAGATCACTAATAGCATTTAAAGCTCAAAGGTAGTATATTTTGTGTTTTTAATTATATTTTGTAAGTTTACTATTTACTATTTTATTATGAGATTTTATTTAAAGTATGGTCAACATAAGCATTCTATTTCAAAATGCAATTGGTCATGCTTGGCAAAGAAACTGCTTTAAGTTTGCACTCAAGAGTCACTTGGAGGGGCCGGTGTAGGTCATCTGCCTTGCACATGGCTGACCTAGGACAGACAACGGTTCGATTTCCCAGAGTTTGCTATGATCTCCCAAGCCAGGAGAGATTTCTGAGCACATAACCAGGAATAACCCTTGAGCATTACCTAATGTGACCCCCCATAAAAAGACTCACTTGGCAATGAGTGACATAGAAATATAGGGACATGGCCTCAGAATAAGAGGAATTAAGGTTGAAAGTAATTAGATTCACAAACTCAACATTTCACTATAATATTATACCAAAACTATAATTTCTATACTTGTTATCTTTTCCAATTTGAGCTTTGTGCAGATGTACCATGGATTGAAAATAATTTAGCTACTTATAAGACAAAAATTACTCATTTGTTTCTTCAAAGAAAGTTAAGAAATCTGTTCACTAAAATGTCATAGGTAATATAATCTGTTTTCTACAAATAGCACAGATGTAGACGCCTTTTATAAATGCTATACAATAAAAGTGATTTCTTTTTTCTTCACTACATTTTCTTGCCCTTCCTCATTGAAGAATGTAAAATACCAAAGGAGAAAATTGGTTTAAGTATTAAATTAACTTTTTTAAGTTAAGTAGATTAATCATTTAAAAATACTTTATGAAATGCTCTGGAATTGGCTCAGAGAACTAGCCCCAAAATTATCCTTGACATTACATCGCACCCTGAATACTATGAAACATATCACTTTAGAGATGACTATGATGGCCAATAGCATCAAACCAAGTACAGCAGAAAGTGGTCACTAATTTTCTGAGCCGTTTGGGAGATTCAAAAACTTTTTGATTTTAATTTTTATTAATTTGTTAATAACAGACAATATTTCCCTATATAGTTTTTTGTTTGTTTGTATTGGGCCATACCCTGTAGTGCTCAGGGGTTACTCCTGGCTCTGAGCTCAGAAATCACTCCTGGCAGTCTTGGGGGACCATATAGGTTGCGGAGATAGAACCCAGGTCCATCTTTGGACAGCTGCGAGCAAGACAAATGCCCTACTGCTGTGTTATCACTCCAGCTCTCAAAAAACATTTTATGAGACAAAAGTGTTTGAAAAAGTGACTTTACATTTTATTTGACCAATATTCGTGATGAATATAATCAATATTGAATAAGAAGTTTTATCTCATTAGTGTTTGATTTGCACTTCTTTGATGATTAAGATGATAATTTCAAATGCTACTGGCTAAAAATACTCTTTAGAGAAATAATTATAGGGCTGAAGAGATAGCACAGTGGTAGGGCATTTGCCTTGCACAATGCAACTCAGACAGACCTGGGATTGATTCCTGGAATCTCATATGGTCCCTCGAGCCTAACTAGAGTGGTTTCTGAACACAGTGTCAGGAGTAACCCCTGAGTGCCACTGGGTGTGGCCAAGAGAGAGAGAGAGAGAGAGAGAGAGAGAGAGAAGAGAGAGAGAAATGGCTCTATAGATTCATCTGCACTTATGAGGTACTGAGTTCAATCCCACACACTCAGAAAAAAAATTCAATTTCGATATAGTGCAATTATTTTGTTTTTTCTGTAATCACTAATAATATCAATACTATATTCAATAAACAATGTTTAGCAATGATTTTTATTTTGAGGAGATTATAAGTTTAAAAATATTGAATTATAACAATCTAAATCTTTTCACAATTTTAAACCTAGGTCATAATGACAAACATTAGAAATTTCAAATAAGAAAGCCACAAAGGACAGGAATATGGACCTTATATATGTGAAATCATGTACTCTATCTCTGTGTTTACTACACACAAATAATAAAATGAAAAGTCAGCAAAATAAATTAATCCATAATCAGAATTTTAAGGCAGGACATTATGCAAACATTATCTCACTAAATTTTTAAATTCAGAGAAAATGATTAAATCTAATGATTAATCATATGACTCACAGCTGTGTTTAATGTAACTATATTTAATAAAAATAAAAAGGAAAACTGTCTTTCACAATGAAAACATTTCAAGGAAAAGCAAATGAGTGGAGATGACAAGATACATAAGATCTGATAAAAGGTTTTGGGCAATTCCATGGTGGTGAGACCCATAATATTACATCAAACTCTAAACATGGACACCATTGTAAATGTGTTACCTTATTATGAACAACAAAAAATAAAGAACGTGTGTCACTATTATTAATTTTTCAAAATTATTCTTAATGAAATTTAAGCTCTTCCACAGAATAAAAAATATTGAAATTCTTTTTAAATTTAATGAAAATATATTAATCTTATTTTTTGTTTGTTTTTGGTATCACAACCAGCTGTACTCAGGGATTACTTCTGTCTCTGTGTTCCAAAATCATTCCTGGCAGGCCCAGGGGACCATATGTGATGCTGGGAATTGAACCCAGGTCTGTCCTGGGTTGGCCGCATGCAAGGCAAACACCCTGCCACTGTGCTATTACTCCGGCCCCATTAATCTTATTTTTTATCTCATTGTAACATTTAGTTATGGTAAGAGAATCCCATATATATGTGTGTGTGTGTATATATACATATATAAACTTGTCACACCTCATAGATTGTCTTATCTGATGTTAACTTTATTCTCGTTATCTATTTAAATTCTCTCATCCCACCACTGACCTCTGATACTGATCTCAGAGACCAATTCTTGGGGTTAAATACTTTGGATTATAATTTTTGGGGCAATTCATATTTTGAAATAGTTTCTAAATATGTATGTAGTTTTTTGCGTTTTTTTTTTAAATTTTTATTTTGAGCCACAACAGGTGATGCTTAGAGGTTACTCCTGGCTATGCGCTCAGAAATCGCTCTTGGGGGAACCATATGGGATCAGCCACGTGCAAGCCAAACACCCTACCACTGCACCATTGCTCTGGCCCCTATGTATAAAGTTTTATGGTAAGTTGGTACATAATTGGTAGACTATGTGGAAAGATTCCATATTGGATGTACCAAATTCAACAAGAATGATGCTACAGCCCTGCAGATACCCAGCCTATTTCATTCTACTCTACTTCCCAAAATGACTGACCTTAACCAGGTAGATTAGGTAAAAACAGAGGTTTCACAATCAATTACACCACTTTTATCTTGGATATCTATTTCCTTTCCTGAAAAGTAATAATATGCTGCAACTAAGACCGTCAATAAGTTGAATGTTGATCTCAAATATAGACACCTCTGACTAAATTTACATGAAATTAGCTATATTCAATTCCTGTTTACCTATCTCAGAACTCATCATGAAGTGCATAAGAAAATTTAAATGCTCTAACATTCTAGCACTGCTTTGTATATTTCCAACTATATTGATGGAGAGATTCTTTCTCTCCAGTAGGTCAGAGTATATTATCCTTTTTATTATAGCCCATCAATTGGTGCCCAAATTATGGCTTACTATCTCTTTATTATTTTCATTTAATATCTGGAATCTACTTCTTGGAGTTTTGTTGTATGCATGGGTTGTAGTCTGTTTTTTTCTTTGTCTTCATATTTTGAATTACTTCACTTCCTTTTCTTTTATTTCAGGCATTCTTGTGATCAACTTGATATCTATTTTTAAATGTGTATATATTGTTAGATTATTTGGTCTAGAAGATTATCATGTGAATAGACTGAATGCTGGCATGTATAGGGGAATTAGTACCAAAATAAAAATCAAAGAGTTTGTATTTTTAAAAGCCAGATGGAAAAAGTACCCCTCAAAACAAAGACTGCTTTGAAAGGTCTCAGAATAAAGAATATAGCCTCCTCAAATGTTTAAAAGTTGGAGCTGGAGTAATAGCACACAGGACTATTTAATAACAATTAGGGCATTTGCCTTGCACTTGACCAACCTGGGTTTGATACCCAGAATTCCATAGGGCCCCCGTGCCTGCCAGCTGTAATTTCTCAGCACAAAGCCAGGAGTAAACCCTGAGCACCTCTGGGTATGTCCAAAAAATAAAATAAAAAATATTTCAAAGTTTTTTTTATAAAATAACCGCCATTCAAATAGGGATAGTAGAGTTAATAATCATACTATTAGAAATTTTTTATAATTTAAATATTTTATATCAAATTTATAGTACATTAAACAGTATTCCAAATATTGGAAAAATAGGAAAATCCATTTTGTTTTTCTTAATTATTTTAAAATATATATAGAAATCTATGCCCCATGATATTTATCATTTGGCTGTCATTATGATTTTGATTAATTTGGTAAGTGCAGTGTGAGAGAATTAGTGTCCAGAGAGTGTATATAGTACCACCTTTCTGTTTAATTCATTTCAGCAACTAAGGAGATGTCTGAAGTTTGATATTAGGAAGATCTGCCATAAGCAGCTATCTGCCAGTGGTATCACTTGAAGTCTACTTGGGCCTTAGCATGGGAGCAATCTTTCACCTCACTGAATTGTTTTGGACTTATAGCTTTAAACTCAAGCAAGGCATTGTGAGAAAAGGAAAGTCAACCATAACATCTACCCAGATTACAAGGTTCATTGTCTATATTGTCATAAAAGAATTTCAGGAATAAGATGAATATTGAAGTTAAATATCTTTTTTTACTTGGAAAACAGGAGAGAAGAGAAAGACACAGAGGCACACTGGAGATTACATGGAATTCTCTAAAAAACTTCTTCTTGAGAGTATACTTTCCAGTACTAGAGAGATGGTACAGGGAATAAGGCACTTGCCTTGCATTATGTAGAATCCAGTTCTATCCTTGGAACCTCATATGGTCCACAGAACCCAAGAGCCAAGAATAAGCTCTAAGTACCCCCACTCCCCAAAAAGTAAGAGTATATATCCTAAGTTGAGAAGTTAAGAAGGAATGTGATCCCCAAAATAGTGAACATGTGCTGCTTGCCTCTGCAAATTTAGTTTAACAGAATTTTCCTAAGTTTTCCAATTTAAGGCTTCCATGTAGATTAATCTGTTATTGAAGAGTTACCAAAGATAGGTGTGACTTAAATATTCTTTTATATTATTACAAATTCAACAGAAAGTTTTTAACAGGTTTCTAAACTTCATACCTTAGGATAGTGCTCAAATTTCTTTCTAGCCATATGGTAAGGGAGCCAGGGTCTATCTAGATGCCTGCCCATTTACAACAGTGCCTCACTCATACAGATCTCTTAAGGATAGTCATGTAGCAATACTGTAGAAATAAGTAAAAGATAGGCTTTCACATTCCTGAAATTCAATAAGAAGTTTGAATATAGTATCCCTTATCCAGAGGAGTTTAGTAGCATCTGAAAAACTATGTATAGGATCTTGACCTCTGATATTTAGATTACAGATTATTTTAATCTTAATTATAAAAAAATATCAGCATCTGAAGTCAGGAATGTAGTTTAAAGGGCTGGAATATATGTTTCGCATGTGGAAGACCTGGGTTGGAACAAGATCAAATGCAGTTCACGGTCTCCCAAGAATGACAGAGAGCAACCCCAGAGAAAAAGAGCCAAGAGAAATCCCTAAGCATCATGGTATACAACTGAAACTCCGCCTGTCACTCCCCCCCCCCAAAAAAAACAAAGTAAAATAAGTCTCTTGAGAAGTCGCCAAGCAGCACGATCTCCCACTTCACAAGACAGCAAAGCTACAGCACTTATTAAAGTATCAGAAGATCTTTTGCACCAGACTCTTCGAACTTGGACCCAATATTCCAGGTGCAAGGGAGAGATAGTGCACTTTCCATTTGATATTTGACAGCACCTAAAATATCTACATCTTACTAACAATCTCAGCTTTTTTTTTTTGCTGTTTGAGTCTGTCAGCACCTGAACCCCTCTGAGTTCGAATATTTTAGAACTGAAGATTTATTTTCTTATTTCTTGTTTATTTGAACTATAATTTATTTGTGTTGTTTTGTAGTAAAAGTATAATATTTTTCTTCTGCAAATTGATATTCAGTTTCTAGAACTCTTTGTTATATCATCCTCCATTCAAGTTAACTTTCTTAGACTCTCTTGAATAAAAACTTAACTGTAAATATGAGTTTACTATGAACCCTCAATTCTATTCCATTTGTTAAATGAGGTGAGGCATAAAGTCTTCCACTTAAAGGAAACTTTAGTAGAAAATTTGTATATTCAGGTAGTGAGACTTCTCTGCATTTTTGGAGACAGAATACCAGCATCTGTGTTCTAGGTCAAAGAGCTCAGGTACAGGTCTTGTAAGGAAAAAGTCAGACCTAAAGTGCCAAAACCCAGTCTATTATTTTTTTTTGGGGGGGGGGCACACCCAGTGACGCTCAGGGGTTACTCCTGGCTATGCGCTCAGAAGTCGCTCCTGGCTTGGGGAACCATATGGGAGCCAGGGGATCGAACAGCAGTTCGTCCAAGGCTAGCGCAGCAAGGCAGGCACCTTACCTCCAGCGCCACCGCCCGGCCCCCAGAACTCAGTCTGTTTTTAAAGATTGTGACATGTTGTTTTGAGTAAATATTTTTACATTCTCTTTAAAACTATTAAAAAATTTTTACTACTTAGGGATTTTATCATTGTTATTATTGTTGTTGTTGTCGTTGTTGTTGTTTTGGTAGGGATAAGCATATCTTTACTTTGCCATTCTAGACATGTCTGTTCTCTTCCTGAAAACTTTAAAAAATGATTGATTATCAAAGCATCACTTATAGTTGAGTGAAAGATTAGATTTTTCTCCATTTTTTAAATAAGGTGAAACAGGTTAAGTCTATAAATGGAAATTATATGCCAGGAAATAGAACATTTGCTTCCTAACCAACAGGTTTTATAACTTCAATCTGTCTCTGTAGTTGAATATGTCTGGAGGAAAAGTTCAATAAACCTAAATTACCTCCTAAAATATATGTGATCCTGTACTTTTATTCTTTTATGGTAATTTGCAAGAACCTTGCAAAGTTACTTGATAACTCTTTATTTAGTACCATTTTATCAAATATTATTGAGATAGATTGTTTTACCAGTAGAATTTCTCCTTATAATTAAAAACATGTCACAAACACTGGTGGTAATTTGATAACAAAACTGTATATTTTTAGTTATTTTATTCTATTTGTTATATATTTAAACTTAAAAAACCTAAGATCAAAAGTACATGAAGACAGCTATACTCATAAAACAACCGATTACTTAGGCAAAAAATTTTAAGTTCAACATAAAAAAGAACTGCGAGGTAGAAAACTTTCTCTTCACCAATGGTCTTTTCCCCTATTCTGTCAATAATTCCATTTCCTTAGCTTCAAATACATGTTAGTCCAAAATTTGTACCAGGTTATTTGATTAAGATCATTTAAGATGGGCCAGAGAGATAGCACAGCGGCGTTTGCCTTACAAGCAGTCGATCCAGAATCTAAAGTGATTGGTTCAAATCCTGGCATCCCATATGGTCCCCATGCCTGCCAAGAGCTATTTCTGAGCAGGTAGCCAGGAGTAACCCCTGACGCTGCTGGGTGTGGCCCAAAAACGAAAAAAAAAAGAATCATTTAAGACACAGTATTTTTTCAGTTCTTTAAAAATAAGATTTTTAAATAAATAAACAAGTCTTTAACAAACAAGTTTATTTATTAAAACACAGTATTCATTCAAATACTAAGGCTTTAATTAAATATGAGTTTTACACTTTATATGAGCTATTTTGTCCAAGGTAATAAAAGTTGTTTTGTAATGCTTTGAAACTGCCTTTCTTTATAGCCTGAAACTATTCATCTGTGTGTGATTTGCCTTTATACTTACGCATAAGGATTGCTTTACAAGAATGATACCAATTCTGCCTGTATGAGTGAATCATTCTCCTGGATTTACACTTTCCATCCCCTCTATCAGTCATTGTGACAGCATTTCTCAACAAAAAAAAAAAAAAAAAAAAAAAAAAAAAAAACAAGAGAGATTGAAGACAAAGACAGTTAGTAGGTCTGCCTACCAGTCAGATATGATTCTGCCCTTCACATCCAATTTTTACAGTACCAAAAGATCTGTATATGATCTTTATCACAATGTAAGAGCACATGGGCTATTTTCTGTTCTTCATTAGCAAACTAGAGAAGAACATAGAACCAGCCACATTATATACTAGCTTTCTTCAGCTAAGGGTAAAACTATAAGACAGAAATGAAAAGTAATCAATTTAGGCAATTTAGACCTTCGTCCACTTCATTCTGCAATCAAACAACTATCAACCAAGAGCAACCAAGGACACTGACATTGCCTCCAAATTAGTTTCCTTCTTTGACATTATTCAATAGAAAATTAGAAATACTAAGATGCATATTGGAAACCTGATAAGCAGTATTTTAAATCCAGATGCCTCCATAAAAAAAGTTTATTTAAAAATGTAGTATATTAAAATGCAATACGAATCTGACTTCTTTTAGGTCAAAACCTTCTGAAAAAAAAATTTAACACCTAGGGTCCTGTTTAAAACCTCACAGTACTTAGAAAAGAGAATATAAAGCTAGTGGAAAACCATAATGATTATCCTGTCATTTGAGTCAATACTAGTAAAATATCTAATGAGGTATCTACCTCAGTCTCACTAACAATTATGTTATAAGAGAAGGAACAGAGGGTGGTGTGGAGAGATAGTATAGCAAATATGGTGCTTGAAATTCCAATATGGGCTCAGTTCATGGCGCTCTTTTTAGTCCCCTGATCCCTATCAAAATGAGTGCAGAACCAAGACTAAGCCCTGAACACTAAAACTTAAAAACTGTAAACACTTCGAACTCATATAATTGTTTTTTTTTATCACTGAAAAAATTATTTTAACTTTTTTATGTTTAAAATTTTTCATAATAAATTATTAGAGTTGCTTTACAAAAATTTTAATTATATATTCAAGTACAAATTCGCAGTATTAAAATAAATATTTTAAAGATAAAAATATACATCTTAAAATCCAATTTTTAAAATACATAGACTATTTTTCTATTCATCTATAGCTAGACAGCCAAAAAGTTAAATCATAATTATTCCATGTGTATTTATAACATCATTGCTAAATTATAAAAAATAAAATAAATGAATCTAGAGAATATATACTGATTGAGAAAGATCAGAGACCAAACCCACCTCTATCAATTTCTTTTTTTCTATTAATATCTTTATTTAAACACCTTGACCTCTATCAATTTCTTTTTTTTT
>PVKC010025770.1:0-16339 GCA_004027635.1 Crocidura indochinensis
TTGTCATTTATTACAAAAAAAGGAAGTGTATAGTGCGATGTGACATTTTCAGTACAACAGACATGCTGACCAAAACAAAATGACTAATATAGTAATTAGCCAGTAAGATAGGCTTGATATAGTTCAATCTTAATAAATGTGCTCTTCCTAGGTTTTCAATTATGAAGTTGAAATTTAGGGGCTGGAGAGATAGTATAGGGGTTAAGGCACTTGCCTTATGTGCTGTTGTCCCTGGATTTATCACTATATATTTATATAAATTTATATATATTTATATAACTATATATTTCACTATATATGGTCTTTTTAGCAATACCCGAGTGACCCCTGAGTAAAGAGCCTAGAGTAACCTTTTGGCACCACTGAGTGTGGCTCCTAAGCAAAGTAAAGCAAACCAAAACAGACAAACATTAAGAATTACCACCATCAGTGCCTCCTTAATTATTTCCATTATGCAAAAGCTTAATTCAGTGAACTTTGCCTTTGTGCTTGCCTAACAGTGTGCCTAAGGTAATGGAATACAAAGACCAATAAATTGTCAATTTCTTCATGAGTTCTCAATGAGTTTATAATCTAATTTAGTGATGGAAACGAAAAATAAAGCCAAACACCCAAATCCTATGAAACAGATGGTGGACAGTGCTCTATAGAGATGAAAAAGTGCTGTTGGAGTGTGGAGGCATTCATAGAAATCAAAGATGTCTCTTGTGATTCAAGAAAAGAGCTTGAAAGATGAGTACACTCTTCAGACTGGAATAAAAGAAGGCTGGGAATAGCACATGGAAAGGAAAGTCACTGAGACATATTATTGGTTGGGGCTTATGAATAATTAGGGAAGAGTAACTGAATTTTTAGCTTGTTTGGGGGGAGTTGAGGTGATTTGTAGAAACTAGGCTGAAAGAGTATAGATGAGGAATGCTTCAAATGCCTCAATAAAGGGTTTCCAATAAGTAGGTTCTTGTTTTTTTGTTTGTTTGTTTGTTTATTTGGGGACCACACCCAAGCTTAAGGATCTTTTATATATCACATTATGTAGAGCCGGATTCATACTCTGATTGGCTTCATGCATGGTAAGCACCTTACCCATTTGAACTATCCACCTGGCAAAGTTTGATAAGGTTCACTTGGATTGTATTTAGAAGCTAGAACTGACAGTAGAATGAAGAACTGGGCATGTCCAGGGAGGAGGGCATTTTATTGGTATATATTTTTTTTTTCACAGAAAATATTTCCTTTATCTTATTTCCAGTTCTGGAGCATATCATATAAAGGATTTTTTTTTTTAAAAAAAACATGTTTTCTCATTTTAATAATTAAATTTTTAAATTGAGCAATTGCTGCAGGCCAGTGACTTCCTCAAGGCCATGGATAGGTAGAATGAGATTGACATGACCTTTGCTCTCAGGGAACATTTGCTTGATGAGAAGGAACAGTCAAATCAACAAATTCATGACTATTTGTGAAGTAACTGCTCTGAGGAGAGAAATAGAATGCTGTGATATAGAAAGATAGAGAACAGGCTGTGGAAATCTTTCTTACCTAGGTCCTTTGGGATACTGAGGAAATGCAATATGTAAAGATGACAAGGAGTCTAATATTCTGTTACTTTTTGATACTCATTTGTGATCTCAGTTATGAATATTGCCTTGGTTAAAAGTCTTTGTGGGGCCAGAGAGATAGCATGGAGGTAGGGTGGTTTGCCTTGCATGTAGGAGGATGGTGGTTTGAATCCCGGCATCCCATAAGGTCCCCTGAGCCTGCCAGGAGCGATTTCTGAGCATAGAGCCAACATTAACCCCTGAGCTCTGCTGGGTGTGACACAAAAACAAAAACAAACAAAAGTATCTTTGAAACTTTTGTATTTACAGAGAAAATCCAGTAACAACAAACCTTTCATGCTTTATGAAAAGTGTCCTGCTGTATTCTAGATTGTACACACAAGTGTACAGGAAGCTCAGCCACCTCCAGATGGCATAAATTTGGAGATATACATACCTAGATATAATAGTTAGAGCCCAGGAAAAGAGAAAATCCCTGTAGACTGACTCATTATTTAACTTGAGATGGACTTAATAGTAAAGGAAATATCTAAGGATTGTTTTTTTTATAAAAGTATATATATTAAGAAGATCTTTGCTTTTATTTGCTTCTCAATTTTTTTTGCCTATTTATCTTATTTAACTCCTGTATAATTCTCTAAGAAATTGTTTCTAGTTGGCAGGTTAGTTTTCTTTCGGTATGTGGCATGCCTCATTTTATCTATAATGAGAATTATAAATCTAGTTCTCTTTTCTCTGTATGCTAGGAAACTCAGTGTTCACCCTTCATCTTTATTGGTTTTTAAAATTTTGTTTGAACAGATTTTTCCACTTTTTTGCCTGTCCTTACACTTGAAATTTGTGTTTATATCAGTGGATTTTTGGTGTTTTTGAATAAATGAAGTGTCATAATTATTTATCAATTGATCAATAAAATCAATAAATTAATAAAAATCAGTCCAAGTAGGAAAGTTAGGCTTTCTACTGAGAAGAGAAACAACAGGATTGGAAGATTCTGTTTGCACTGAAAAAAAGAGTATGATAATGGAGAGATACGGGGGAAAAGAGAGGAGAATAAGGTTATATTGCTAGGTGAATAAAGGCTGGGGCTCACTACAACATGAACACCATAAGAGGAGGAGCAGAACTGAAGAAAGGACACAAATTTGGATTGTCGATAGACTACTGGTCACATGTCTTGCTGAAATAACTAGCAGTTAGAAATAGTACTTAGAGCATAAAAAGAAGGTTATGATTAGGAATACAGATTTAAGTGTAATTGAAGACTTGGAAATAAAGGAAGCTGACAGGGGAAGGATTGTTTTGAGAGCAGAGCCGAGGGCTGCAGATGTCTTCTTGTGGAATGTCTACAGTGAGTGACTGATGGAGAGAAACCCACATCTCCCAGCAATCAGGACCTTTGTATACTTCTCACCTAAACTCTGAGTCTTCAGCCTACAATGGGCTGGTTTTAATTAATTCTTCAGGCCCTATGTGAGACCTTTTGTATTACAGTAAGTTGATCTCTCCTTGTTTGAGATCCCCTTAATTCAAGGGACTCTACAGCATTTCATTTTGTACTTTACCATTATAGGGTTTAATCACATAGTTTACATAATATTGGAATGACTCATTTGCTTTTTTTCTCCCACTATACTGTTAGCTCATTAACATATATATATCTCTTAGCATCTAACTCAATCCCTGCTACATAACTGGTACTCAATCCAGCATTGTTAGTGAGTAAACACACAAGAAAGAGTTATTCTGAAATGAAGTGTACTACTGCCTCAAAAATGTCATAGGAAGTCAGATTATAAATCAAAAGAAAACACACAGTGCCTGAGAGAGAGTGCAGTAGGCAGGATGCAGGCTTCGCATGCAGGATACTAGGGTTCAATCCCAGATCTACGTGGTCACTGAGCATCACCAGGTATCATTCCTTCCAGGACATAGCTGCAGGATGTGACCCAAATTCTTAAAAAGAAAAGCCATGAGAATGCCAGTTGACACAATAGTTTTCGTATTTAGGTGAGTTGAGATTGTCTTAACAAAATGCCTTGGATAGGTGCAGCAATTTATTTTTCACAGTTTTGGAAGCTGAAAGCAAAACCAGAGATTTAGGCAAGGTAGTCTATCCTCTTTCTTGTCTCAGAGAAACTTTTTTTACTTTTTTTACTTTTTTTTTAATTTTAAAAATATATATTTTTTGGTTTTTGGGTCACACCCGGCAGCGCTCAGGGGTTACTCCTGGCTCCATGCTCAGAAATTGCTCCTGGCAGGCACGGGGGACCATATGGGGCACCGGGACTCGAACCAATGACCTTTTGTATGAAAGGCAAACGCCTTACCTCCATGCTATCTCCTGGGCCCCCTTCCTCTTTCATTGTGTTCTCACATGGCAAAGAGTGAGCAGCAAAATCTCTGCTACCTCTTTATATAGGGATTATTTCTCCACCCTTTGATATCACTTAATCTTAATTATGCTTATAGAGACCCTGTTTATAAAGACAGTCATATTCAGTATTAAGGCTTCAACATAAAAATTTGGCATGGGTTACCTAAGTATTGTCTATAGCACCTTCCTCAGAGCTGGATTCTACTTGAGGTCTGTAGATTGGTAGCTCTTGAAATATTCCTATTTGCTAGAATGATAGGATCTCATTTGCATTAGGAAATACCTACTTTTGCTCTGTATTTTGATCCAAAGATCATTGCTGGGACCCAAATTTATCCAGAATCAAAACAATTGATTCTGATCTCGAGATTCTTATTCCAGACCTTAAAGAAATTCTTGACTTGTCCACTAACTCATCTTTTTTCATTTCTTTTTATCTTTTTTATGTTTTTATTTAAACCATTTTATTAAAAAAGCTATTCATATTTGGGTTTTAGACATGCGATGTTTCAGGACCAGTCCCACCATCAGTGTAAACTTCCATCTACCAATGTTTCCAGTGTCCATCCCCTGCCACCACTCACCACTCCAGCCTGCCAACATAACAGGTCTATCTTTAAGTTTGGCTGTTAAAGTTTGAATCTCATATTTCCATTGTTGTTGACTCTGGCTTATATACTTATTCCTGTCCTTTCTTATTACCACCAATGCAGTTGAGACCCCTTGATCCCTGTTTCCCTCATTTCATATTTGTCTTTTTAAAGCTCATTTACCACTATTGGTAATAACTGAATATGTTTTGACTGCAGCTTGAAAAGGAATTTTATGAGTCGAAGGGTGTCAGGCACAGGAATGCATTAGGGAGGGTATTTCTGGAACATGATTTATCTTAAAATTAGGTTTGATGATTATCTGCTTAGGTGGCTATAGGTGTGGCTCTGCCTGAGGTGTGAGGGGATAACAGCTTTCCTTACAAGTTCCTTATTAGGCTTGACATTCTCTGATTGGAATTTTCTTATTTTGGGGACAGTTTGAAATTTATTTCTCTATTTCCTAGAAATGCAGTCTGTTGAAAAAGACCCAGGGCACAGTATGTATTTAATGTTGTAGAAGGAGTAACAGAACAGAGCTTTTGAATAATTAATGAAAATATTTTTCTTAAAATACGCTGTCTAGTCTTCAGATACTAAAAAAAGGATCAAGAATTTTTACTTGCCTGAAGAAATCACAATACAGAATGCCTTTTAAAAAAACTTAACTGCTTTTAATGGTAGGACTTCTTTTGGTTTCTATTTTTATAACATTACTTAACCTCTCTTAAAACTTTATTTCTAAAAATAAAAACCCCTTTATTCCTAGAACATTATTTATTGGACATGTTCTTTCAAAATGTAAAAAAATTGATCTGAATATAGGGCTAGGGATTTGGCTCAGACTGGACAGATGGAAAGGCAGTGGTGTGTCAGGAGAACCTCTTCTAGTAACAAAGAGGGAGGGCATGAGTAATAGAATATATATTTCTTTTAAATAGGTGTAGTAGTTACCTTTCTTTTTTGGGTTAATTTTAAATGGGCACTTCCATATTTCTATACAGTTCACTGGGAAATTTGTTACCCTCAGGCCGGAAGTCTGGGCTAAAGGCAAAACCTTTGAAGTTTGTCTCCTTTCTTCCTTTGTACATTAAGATAAATCAAAACAAAACTCTAATCCCTTTATTATATTTGACAACCATGGACTATTGTTCCATCCCACGTCAGCAAAACCACTCCTCACTTGAACTGTGTTTTTAAGGTTGCCTTTTTTACCTCCAGTGTGTATCAGGGGACAGAGAAATGACACAGGAGCAATAATAGTTTCTTAGGGGAATAGTAACTGCCAAGCCCTGCATCCAGATTTTGCGATTCGGGTTCATAGATCACACCATTTGCTTTCACTTTTACTGAATAGGCCACTTCATTGACTGCAGCTCACTTTCCCTCCTGCTCTCCTGAAGCATTTAAATCATGAAATTGATAATGTAGATTCATAATTGTTCTTTATAATGAATACATAACACAAATTCTTGGGGTAATTTGAGCTGCAAATATGAGGAATCTGGGTGGAAAACCTATATTTGTTTCCTCAAATGATTTGAGGTCACCAACTTCCAATCTTAATATATATATATATAATATTTTATACATATGATCCATTTTCTATTTCCCTCCATCATTTTGGAGTGTACTTATATATTAATCGTAGTTTTTTTTCCTATGAAAAATACAGGTACCACTATAGACTTTAAAGTAAAAGTCTGCTCCATAGAGGTAGTACAGAGGTTTAAGGCACTTGTCTTCCATTCTCCTGAACCTGGTTCAATCTCTGGCACCACTAATTTTGTCTGAGCATAGAAACAAGAGTAGTCTCTGAGCACATGTGGCCTCAAACCCTTATCACCCAGATCTCCCCCCCCCTCCAATCCCCATAATGCCTTAAAAGATACTGGCTTCATTTTGTCAGAGTAATGATGAGATGCTAACAGCAGAAGTTCTGGAGGAGTTTTTCCCCACAGGGAAGAACTTATGTCACCATTTCTTCTTGAGTACCCTTGAATTTGCAGCTTTTGTGGAACAGTTCCCATATGTGATTCACAGAGCCATTGAAACATTACAGTTAGATCACACATTACAGAAATGCTGTGTTTAGCAGGCGTTTGTTTGGAGGCCACATACATAATAAAATCATGTTAATAGGTTAAAACAAAAAGCCACAACAATCTATTCTATCAGTCTGTCTCTTTTGGGGGATGCAGGCCAGATGTTTAAACAATATTTCAGGCTATGTGCATGCAGCAGTACTTGAAGACCTTGGAAAAGAATCCTGTCTGCACCCCTAGTGTTTCACAGTTTCAGACCCCTGACCTAGAAAGAGTTTAAACAGATGTTTAGTTCAAGGGATTTATGTCGACATTAAATTTTTTCCTTTTTGGAAATGGCTGACTCAAAAATTGGTTCTTTTTACTGAAAAGGATCAGTGGAACAACTGAATCTCAAAAACCTAGTTTTCTGTTAAAAATCATTTGGGGAGGCAATAGGAATAAAACAATCAGCCACCTCATTACTTAATACTGTTTACCTGTATGAAAATATTCTATTTCCTTTTCTCTGAGCTCTGTTTTGTATATTTTGAGGGCAGGCTTTCAAGAGTTAGTTTACTGAGGCCTTGCACATGGCTGACCCAGGGCGGACCTCGATTCAATCCCTAATCCCCAACCCCCAGCATTTCAGATGGTCCCTCAAACCAGGCGTGATTTCTGAGTGCATAGCCAGAAGTAATCCCTGAGTGTCACCAGGTGTGGCCCCAAAACCAAAAAAAAAAGAGTTTACTAAAGAGGTAGAGACTGCATGAAACCCCCTTTGACAATGACAAGCTTCAGTTGTGACTTCATTTTCTTTTTTCATCTTCAACTCTTTTGTCTGTCTTCCTGCTATTACTCCCCTTCAAATCTGTTCTGCTCTTTCTCCCAGAAATGATTTCCCCCAACTTTGATCCTGGTGTGTAGAGTTCATTCCCTGACTTGGGTCAGTCAGAAATGATGCGTTGCATCATAGCTGCCTTTATGAAAGTGTTTATTTCATATCTGAGATGTTTTCATGTGCATTCGCTTTGCTTTGACTTGCAGAAGGAGAAAGAAAGTAGTTTTACTGGAGGCAAAACAGCCACCTGTGAAAACTAATTGCGTAGGTAGAGGTTTGATGGTATCTTTGGGAGGGATCCAGCAGGAAGAAAGTAAATGTTCTTAATCTACAAGGAAATCACTTGTGTGCCAAACTGACCCTCTTCATCAAAGCCAGGATTGAAATATGCCATCAAATCAATGGTTGTTGTTGAGGTGCCCAGGGAGTGGAGGGCGGCAAGAGGCAGGTGCATTTCATCTCAGTGGGTGAACTGTGTAGATATGTGAACAATGACCAATCGTATAACCTCCGTGAAACTGCCTAATTATGAACTTACATATGATATAAATGGCCTATAGTTGCTTTTAGACTAATGTATAGTCATAGTTTTATGAACTTCCTTCTATTATTCTTTTAAAAAATTTTCTTTTTAGATTTCTTTTCTGCTTTTGACTTTGTATTTTTTCCTTAACATCACGTTGTGTCTACAAGTATTCCTTGCCATTAAGAAGCCAACATGTTGGGGCCCGGGAGATAGCATGGAGGTAAGGCGTTTGCCTTTCATGCAAAGGTCATCAGTTTGAATCCCGGTGTCCCATATGGTCCCCCGTGCCTGCCAAGAGCAATTTCTGAGCATGGAGCCAGGAGTAACCCCTGAGCACTGCCGGGTGTGACCCCCCCCAAAAAAAAAGAATAAAAAAAAAAAGAAGCCAACATGTGCCACAGAGGAAGGTTAGGGTACTTCTTGCCACTGTGTATCTTCAGAACCCCTTGGTCCACAAGGGCCAACTTCTGACATACTTGTGGTTTACCTCTGAATCTGATGTACAATATGGAGCTGTAAATGGTCTTCCACAGAGTATATCCTAAAGTAGCCCGCAAGATGCATCATTTTTCTTTGTTTCTCTCAGAAGCAATTGGCTATTGTCTTGGTATTAGATAAGCTCTACTAATGCAGCATATTACCTTAATAGCATAGCCAGAAGGGTTGGAGAACAGGTATCTACATGCTAGTGACTTTTCTAAATGTCTGTCTTCCATAGGAAATCAAAACTCAAGAGAGATGGGTAAAGTTCCCAGTATTTGAAGCACCACAATATGTAGGTAGATTTGGGAAAAGGTAGTTGATTCTTCCAGAAATCCAGCAAAAATTAATCTTCAGAAAATAAAAGTTTGGGGTTGGAGTGGTAGCACAGCAGGTAGAGCATTTGCTTTGCATGTAGCCAACCCAGATTTGATCTCTGTCATCCCATAAAATTGTCTGATCCTGCCAGGAGTAATTCTGAGTGTAGAGTGAAGAGTAACCCCTGAGCACTGCTGGGTATGGGCAAAAAAAAAAAAAAAAAAAAACCCCAAAAAATAAATATGACAAAAGTTTTAAAAAAGGTGACATTATCAAAATAAGAACATGAATTAAAAGACTATTTACATGATTTTCAAAGGAAGTATTTGTATTTGAAAGACTTTGGATGCATTTTGCAATAACCTTGGCAATCGTTAATCAGTGCTCGGAGCATACCTTGGCACATCCACACACAAACTCACGCTATTGCTTCCCTGCCAACTCTCCTTGCCATTTTCTGGATGGCAGCATTAGGAGACTACAGAGCTTTGGAGGCCTCATGGCCTTACTTTTCACTGTCTGGAAAGAGCTGGATTTGTATCTCTGAAGTGCACAGGGCCTCACTTATCTCAGTACGCTTTGACTCCTGCCTACCTGTTCTTGTCAAAGTGTCATGCCAGTTCCCTCTGATTCCAGCAGTCTAATATTATTTAAAGTGCTCTTCTTTTGCCCCACCCTGCCTTCTGTAAATGGGCCTGAGGGGATTTTCTAGGAAAACTGAACTTGAACCAATGAGAGTCCATCTGGAACCTCTACTGGAACCCCAACTGTCAAACTCAACCCCAGCCAACTAAAATATCTGTTTTCTGTGAGATGAAGCAATGGTGCAGCGGTAGGGCAGTTGCCTTGCACGTGGCTGACCCAGGATGGACTGCGGTTCGACAACCCAACATCCCATATGGTTCCCCCAGCCAGGAGTGATTTCTAAGCTTCTGAGCGCATAGGAGTAATCCCTGAGTGTCACTGGGTGTGGCCCAAAATCCCTCCACCCAAAGGGGGGGAAAAAAGCCTTTCAATCCAGAGAATCATCGACCTGTCATGTGTCCCAGGGTCACTGGGTACTCTTTCTCAAGACTAGATGGATGGTGAGAAATTTTTCATCCACCTTTCTTCAGTTAAAATCTTGCTTAAGAACTCTAGTTTATTTTCATGACGCCTGTGCTCTCAATTTGATATATGATTGACCTCAACACTTATATATTTAGCCAAGTATGGTGGTGAACTTTCAAGCTTAAAGGTAGTCCTTTGGAATATAATTTCCTTTCCATTCTAAGTACTTGACTACAATTATCTCTTCTGTAGACTCTCTAGTACCTTTTTATATCCATTTCTATCACCAACAACTGACACTTTTTTCAATGGCTTTTGATGTTGAGAAACAATATAATTATTTCATGAGATTTATTCATAACACTGAAGACACACATGGAACGAGAAAGGGAAAAGAGAGAGTAGTATATTATCTCTGAGATGTGGGCCCTGAGTAGTTGGTGGGGTTCATGTAATACCTAGGTGATTCTTCACAGTCTTGCATGTCTATAATTCAGATTAGTCCTTCGAAAAGTTATAGGTTTAATGATGACCTCCTCATTCTCTTTTAATAGATATTTCATGGATCTTACAATATGGTCTGAGAAGCACTGGTATTCTGTACTAGTCCCTAAACAAAAGCAGTTTCTACAAAGAAAGTAAAGTAAAAAGAGCCACATTCTATGCATTTGTAATTCCTGGGGTTCATTTCTAAGTACAGAAAATATGTGTGTGTGGTTATGTTGTATATATGTATATTTATATGCATAATTTTTAATGTTCCCATGCAATTTGTTTAAAATGGAGTTGCATCTTATTTACCTGATTTATGATACCATGGTATAAAACCTTTTGAAAAAGGTTTGGGGAATTGGGGTATAATAATCAGCTGAAATTATATGACTATGTCTCAAAGTAATTTCCTAGGTCATATTGAACACTCAGCAAATTCTTATTTGGAATAGTTCCCACCATAAGACCTTCAGGAGCATACTAACACATATATTGCAGTAAGCTGCAGCAGAAAGAATTCCACAACAGCTGAACTAGTGAGACCAAATTGGTCTTTGTTTTAGACATGAGGGTAAGTTTTATGCTGCCTTCTCCCTCCTCAAGACACAAGAGGGCCATGGCTAGTAGAGGAGAACATTATGTAGAGAAACAGTACAGGGCCACTTAACCCAGATGTGTAGAAATGTTCTCAGACGTAGACAACACCCTCCTCTCACCAACCAGCAAAGCTCTTTGACTGGAATGGTTGAATTGTTCAGCCTAATCCTGAAAGCATTGTTCCCTTACTAATAAGCATCCAAGATTAAACAGCCTGTTAGTTAAATTGCATGTTGGAATCAATTGCCCTGTTAGATCAGAGCAGTTATAAAAGTAGTAGATCTGAATGAATGTTCTCTATTATGATAAGCAGTACCTTTGCTTCCATTGAATTTAGATTCTAAAATGAGTCATCAAAGAGGTTATTTTACAGCTTACTATGTCCATAAAAGAACATTCAGGATGCTTGACAGCAATAGCCAATACTATTAGAAACAAATAGTGGCAGTGGACAGTAGCCCACTCTTATGCAGACAGTTTAGTAAGTCATTTTATTAAAACTACCTCCAAGAGATGCTGATCTAATGGTCTAAGTCTATCTAAAAAGATGAAACTGTCCAATCTCCAATAGAGTATTTTAGCACTACCAATAGATAATTGTGCCTATGTGTATCATACATCCAAAGATAAAGACATTGTAGAAAGTGCATTGAAAGCAACATCCATTTTTCAATATTGAAAGAATTTTGAGATTTTTTTTCACTCATTCATTGTGCACTGAGTATTATATACTTGGGGATGGTGTTATTTGCTGGCTATGTGGAATTTATAATCTGATGTCTAGCTTATAGAAGAGAGACCTCTATACTCTCAGAGACCTTTGTTCAGTTCAGTGATTGGTGTCAAGGACTTATGTTGCCTGGCATTCTCCATGTTTTGAAATAGTACTCCATCAAATATTCATATCATCCATTTCATATTCACATAGCCTAGTTTTTAATCCACTTTTCAGATGAGGAACCCAAGGTTCTGTCTTTATCTGACTTGTGCAAGGACAACACTAACTGCTGTCTATGTCAGTTTGAGAACTGGGGCCACGTGGTTCTAAAGCTTCTGGTTCTACCCATTAGACATGCTACCTCATGTTTAAATGTGAGTAATTCTTTGTTTCTGGTTGGATGGGGATCAGTACTCCTGCCACTCAGCAACAGAAGGCAGTTTGGCTTTCTTGCTACTAGATCAGCTCTTGTGTGCCAATGAAGGATCTCATTAGAAGGCAGTGGTGGCACTGAACGGAATCACTAAAGATTCAGATTAAAGGTCAGGAGTTTGGAAAGGACTACTTGAGAGAGCTGGGTTACCTTTGCAACTGGTCTGGTGTTACACTGTGTCACCCCCTCATTTGAACCCTTCTCATCCATTTGGTCTTGTCACTTGAGTCAGATATTAAATGCTCCTGGTGATTAACAACTCTTGTGATTTGCTATGACTGCCAAATGCCCTAGTGTGTCTAAAATATTTTAATAAGGTGGCATAGTCTTTTTCTTTTGAAAGTTAGTAGGAGACTGGAATATGGCTATATTACAATTTTTTTCTTCCTTCTTCCCCTCTCATTTTTGTTCTTTTTCTTTATATTTCTATTATTCTTTCTATTTTCTTGCATCATATTTTCTTAATATTTGCTATTGATTTTTGGCTTAATAGTTGCAATTGGTTTATGATTTATTTGCTATTATGATTTATAGTGAAATTGATAGACAAGTATAGAATAGTTGTTCTAGTGTTGGCTAGTGAAAGCATTTTATATTTTTTTCAAGAGGGAATCTTGTCTAAGCAAAATTTTAGGAGAAATATACTTGATCTAAATATGCAAGTTGAATATATGATGATTAATCTCCCCATAATGGCATTTTGGTATGAAATGACAGATAAGATTATTAATGCAAAATATTTTGTAGGATTTCTAACTTCATTAAGTTCCAGGCTCTCCATCAACTCCTAGCTCTGGGCTGAGGGATCAATCTGTTAGGGCTTGGGGGAACCATATGTGGTGCCAAGGATCGAACCTGGGTCAGCTATGTGCAAGGCTAGCACCATATCTACTGTATTATTTCTCTACTTCCCAATACCAGTGTTTTTATAAAGCAAAAAGTGCATATATTGGGGCTGGAGTGATAGCACAGTGGTAGGGCATTTGCCTTGCACGTGGCCCATCCAGGACAGATCTTGGTTCTATCCCCAGCATCGCATATCATCCCTGAACCAGGAGCAGTTTCTGAGCTTATAGCCAGAAGTAATCCCTGAGCATCACTGGGTGTGGTCCAAAAACAACAATAACAACACCCTGCATATATTGTTTTATTTTATCCTTATTATAGCCAGATGATGGCAACTACAATGATTATTGTCATTTTACATTAGCTGTGTGATGAATTTAGAGGAGGCCTTCGATTATAGGAGCTGATGTTTAAATACTTCTCTGTATATATATATATATATATATATATATATAATATGGAGTATATATATATACATACATATATATATATATATATATGGAATGGAGTATGAAAAGAGATAATGAAGGAATCTAGAGCAAAAAACAGGTTGCAAACATTTTGGAAAGGCGCTCTGGTCTCTAATTGATCATTTTTTTGTGAAATCCTTTAAACCATTGAAGTACTCTGACAAACATTCTTTTTTTTTTTTGTTTTTTTTTGTTTTTTTTTTTGTTTTGTTTTGTTTTGTTTTTGGGCCACTTGTGGCAGTACTCAGGGGTTATTCCTGACTATCTGCTCAGAAATCGCTCCTGGCAGGCACGTGAACCATATGGGACACTGGAATTCGAACCAACCACCTTAGGTTCTGGATCGGCTGCTTGCAAGGCAAACACCACTGTGCTATCTCTCTGGGCCCTCTGACAAACATTCTAATGAAATTGAGGGTATATTTTGGTTTGTTTCTTTTTTAAATAATTTTATTGAGATCAATGTGAATTACAAGTCTTTCACAGTTATATTTAAGATACAAAGTGATAGCGAATTAGGGCAATTTCAACCACCAGTGTTGACCCCTTCCGCCCCTGTTCTCAGCATGTATCCCATACCTCCACTGTTAGGCCCCTGGACTGCCAGTATAGCTTGAGTATAGCTTGTTTTAGCTAGGTCTCTTGATTCTATTGTCCTTGACTTCGGGTTGGGTATGAAATTGAGTTTTTAAAGACAATTTTTAGTGAGTTGTGGAACTTTTCTACACTATGGCTGTTTTCTTAGTACAAATGAATCCTAATGGTTTGTTAGCCTCTTTAAAGAATATTAGGACAGTTTATCTGCTACCACGTATAAACTCTCTTCTTTAATTTGAAGCATGTACATGTCCTCATTAGTGATATGAGATTCTAATGCTCACCACTCATCTTAAGTCTCTAGTTTGCCCTGTACCTTTTTATCATATGGATTTTATATGACAATTAGCATTTTCCAAATCATTGACTGTGTTACCTGCTAATGAAAATAGTAAAACAAGATAAAGTCAATGAATCGCTGAAACTCACTGGTATGTATTATAGTTGAGATTTAGTTTAGTGTGTTTAACTCAAAATATATTTAATTAATGGGTGAGAAGCAAAATTTAGCAAAGTTCTCTGTGGTTGACAACAATAGTATTTAGGAATTGACTCCATCATGGTTCAGTTAAATTTATTTTTAAGTTTAGAAGCAAAATGGGTACATTTGTATGAAACTTATTGGAGGTTTGTAACTTGAATGTTTTTGTTTGAAGTTCACTGAGGAACTGTAAAAGATCATTGTGGCTGAGTCCTTTATCTCTCTCTCTCTCACACACACACACACACACACTCATGTGTGCATATGAGCACACATATCCATGCACACAGAACTAAAAGTGAAGTAACATATCAAAAGTAAAAACAAACCATATTCAGCTGATGAGAGAAATGATTCTGGATTCTACTCTTGGTGAGACTTTTACAAGCATGTGATAATTAAATTATTTATCTCAGATACCTATGTATTTTAAATGCTGATATTACTGATATTATAGCAGAAGAGCTTTTGGTTCTGAGAAAAGATTTGAGTGGCTATTAGAGAAGCAAGGCACTGGAGTACTGTAAAATAAATTAGCCTCATCAGTTCACTTCAAATCAGCAAACAATTATTGAGTGCAAGTCCCTGAAGATGCACGTCTCCATGCTTATGTGCTTCTGTCTGGTAGAGGAGATAAGATCAGTAAGTAATGAATGGCTGCAGCAGCTCTGTCTCTGTCTCTTTCTCTCCATTCTCTACCTCTCATTGAACCCAAAGCTTCAGACATATGAGGCATGTGCCCTGGCCTCTCAAGTATTTGTGTGGAAAATGTACATCGAGTTCTTTTATGGAGATCCTGAATTTGGCTTGCTAGATTTCTACTTATTATTTTAATTTCTCAATTTTATCTAGAGGCATAGTATGGGATATTGTTTACTCTTAAAAGATTGTTTCAGACAATATGAATTAAACATTTGTATTTGTGTTTTATTTAACTTTTTGGTATTACTTCATCTTTTTCTTCTTTAGGAATTTTTATTGTGTGTATTGTGCTAGTCAGAGAAAGGCATAGCCTCATAGGCAGAACTCCTTTTACATCTTCCCAGCTTTCCTCGAAACAATCATTTTGAAAACTGTTCTATTATCCAGTTATAATCTAATTGGTAGTGACTGTTCAGTCCCCATATACCAAAGAACTTATGTCTAGCAAGCTTCTTTCTTTCAAACATTTGTTAGTTCATTAAAGATGTTATGATGGAGGTATGATATGAGGCTGCATCTGAGAAAGAAATAAAAGACCAGGACAAAAGACAAGTTGAATAGTCAAAGATGAGCTATAACCACCAGGGAAAACGAACTATAGCACCTGATTTTGATTGAATAACTGGTGATAACATTGGCTTTGAAGTTGTTGCCAATCTATGCAAACTTTTTTCATGGATGAAATGAAAGAAAATTATGAAGCATTGATGTCTAAATAATTTTGGGGTTCTGCTTTCCTTTGTTCCTAAGAATTTTCCTTCACGTTCCTTTGCTCTCCCCCATCCTTCAAACCCTCTCCTCTCCTCCCTCCTTGTTTTTCTTGTCCTTTCTCTCCTGTCTTTCTTTATTGCAAATTTCCTTGACAGAATGACGTTACTTGTGAAAGTTTACTGAATTGAATAGAGATGATTGTCATAGGTGCTGCAAAGAGATGGAAAAGCCATCTACCTCATCAGCAAAGCTGTGACCAATAGGTATGTCTAAAGTTCCCTCAGAAATCCTTAGCTTATTTTCACAACCTTCTTCTCAGAACCTTTGCTTTGAGGTTTTCCCAATGTAATATTCTATTCTTCAGCTGAAATACTCAGTAGTGAATGATGGAGCACTCATTCACTCATTCATTCATCAAACATGGATTTTTAAGTTGTTAATAGTCTAATTAATGAATTATTAAATTTTCATAACTAAAGCAGTTTTTAATTACTTTAATTGAATTCAAATTAAGTTTTATTTTATTT
>PVKC010025771.1:0-16330 GCA_004027635.1 Crocidura indochinensis
ATATATATAGAATATACACTAAACATGTTTTTATTAAATATCTATAGGAGTACTCACATAACAATATGGTATGAATATATGAATATAAAGTTTTTCATAAAAAATAGAATTGAAAGTACTGATTTCAAAATGATTATCTTGTTTTGGAAAATCTTGGAATGCACCTCTTGTGGTTATATTGACTATTAACTTTCATGTTAATATAGACTATTAACTTTCATGTATTTTCATATTTTTAAAGTTCACCCAGTCATGATTTATGGACATTTAAAAATAATTATAAATGTTTACACTATAATCTTAAAGGTTTGTCTTCTGAGAGATATAGAATAAATGCTTTGAAGAATCATATTTAAAGTTGAATTCCAAAGCTTATAATCTATTAATATCATACTGTGACCTTCACTACTTACCATTCTTACTTCTCGCAGGGGTAAAACCAAGCTGGAGCCATCAAGAATGCAGCTCTGGTGTTTTTTAACCAGTCAGAGGCTCGGGCCACCACTTTTACCCAGGTTATCTAAGCAAGTTGCACATGTACAAATCACTTTCTAAATGAGTTTTGACCGGCCTGCATGCTACTCAGCTATGTTCCTTCCGCTGCCGTGGCAAGGAAGTGCTAGACATGCTCAGCTGCTCTCTGCTGATTTGTGTGACACATCCCAGCATGATCAGGCGAGACGGGCAGTCCCAACACTATACTTGATTCTGCTAATGACTTTCCAGTTCAGGTGTTTAGACTTATAAAGCAATAGTTGCATGCTCAGCAGGACTTTCATCTATTTACAACATGATAGGACATATTTTAAAATAAATATTGTCAAGAATTTAAGAGAGCATGCATTATTTTTTATTTCTCTGCTTTTATTTCATTAAAATAAGATCACACCTTTTGTTACTGTTGTTGATTCAGCCCTTATAAGTAAATTATATTACCGAAAAAGCCTCACAAGATTTTTTAACACTGCTGTCATTTTCAGAACATTATATTCAAATTCATGAATATAATTTTCAGTCCATCCAATTCATATACTACAGATAGAAATATTCTCTTTCATGCTTAAAATATTTAGATTATTTTTTTTTGTAAAAGCATCAGGGTGATCATGAGTTTTTGGATATGAAAAGGCCATAGTCTGAATGCACTTCGTGAACAAAAAAATTCCAGGATTGTGTATATTCTTTAGGAAAGTACTTAAGTCATGTATCTTCCAAGCCATTGCTTTCAATAAAATATTTAAAAGGATATCATCACTGTACCATATTTTGCACATTTAGGTCTAGTATACTATTTAACTTTTTTTCTTGATCTACATTATTTTTCACAAATATTTTCTCCCAAACTGAGAAGGCATAAAATGGATCTGGAAATGTTTTTACTATTAATTAAAATTTTGTGAGGAATAAGGTTTACTACCACAATTTTTATAATATTACGAATTGATTAAACCAGTTATTTTTAACATGCTTTAAATCTCAGTCAGTATTAGGGTTCTCATAGCAAAATTATAAAGGAAAATTTGAAAGATTGTGAGTTAGATACTTTTCAAAACTGTTGGTTAAAGTGGGGTGAGGGAGGAGAAAATAAGCACATGGATGGCCCGGTTTGCCATGTTCACCTTGTACTTGGTACCTGGTTAGACCTGGTTCACCTGGCTCATCTTAGGACAGTCATAAGAGTATCCTGAGGAGTAGTAGGAGAGATTCCCTAAACATATAGAGAGGAGCATACCTAAGGGTGGGAAAAATATGATAATAAATCCGAATTGAAGATTGCAGTATGAGGCTATCTCTAGGGTAATTTATTCATACCTTAATCTTAAGATGAATTAAAAAAATAATGTTTTCCATTTGCCCAGGTTTTACTTCAGAATGGCATTTCATTATTATTTTGTTAATATTTTTATTTAAATACCTTGATTACAAACATGATTGAGGTTGGGTTTCAGTCACGTAAAGAACACCCCCCTTCACCAATGCGACATTCCATCACCAATGTCTCAAATGGCATTTCCCTATTAGAACACTATCAGCTATTAAAGAAAATATAATTTTTCTTAATAAACAAAAAAGAATTAAATGTCACCACAAAATTGTCTTTGACACTGTATTTATAATAATTTTTCCCATTTTCAAGCCTTTATGAAAACACTGAAAGCAACGCCCTCTGGAAAGGGTTCATTTTCTTTTCAAATAATCTGGCAAGTAGTGGGCGAAAAACCTCTGATTTTCATTTGCTTTATTTTTTCTCGTTTTCTTCCACATGCTTTTTGTAAAAACCAAATGTAAGGCCTCTCTTCTAGAGTTACAGATGTGCTCATATACAAACACTTTAGATCGATCCCAACCTTTGGGAAAATGCCTGGATGTCTTTTGTACTGTTGAAGTAAAATCCAATTATGGCTAAGTCAGATGGAAATCTTGGACTATCTCCTCAATATAAATTAACTTTCACTTTACGATCCATATGCCTCCATTATCTTACTCTTCAACAACCACATTTTGATTTATAGTTGCATATCTCATACTGTTATTACAGCTATATTTAAATAAAATAAGCTGGAGGCTGGAGCAATAGTGCAGGTAGTGTTTGCCTTGCATGTGATCAACCCAAGTTCTATCCCCAGCTTTCCTTATAGTCCCAAACAGGAGTGACTCCTTAGTACAGAGCCAGAAGTTAACCCTGTGTACAGCCAGATGTGCCCCCCAAAATAAAATATAATAAGTATCAGGGTTGTTTCATGTTTAAAATATATTAAGGCTAAACTGCAAAAAGAACTGGTTTGCATTTTTTCAATTGGTGTCCCCCAAAATAGAAAAATATTTCAATTCTACTCTTGCTTTTCTGTTCATGGACAAATAGATCATTGGTATTACTATGACACTATTGTTCTTACAGTGAAATATTATAATAAGATATGGATATGCATATCCAAAAGATCAGACATAAGCCCTGAGAATATATATGTACTAAAATTTTTTTGTTTTCTATTTGCAAGACAATCTCAGAAGTTTTGAGAGAAATGGCTAGATTTTGAAGGCAATCTGTAATGGCTGAATCTTTTAATTTACCTCTTAAATCATATGGCAGTTTGTGAGAGTCAAATATTTGAAAGCTGGTTGAAAATAAATGAAATGTGAGCGCATTTCAGTGGAAGTAGGCCAGTTGCTAACATTCTCTTATTATTTCTGAAAGTTAAATTTCATTATTTAATTGGAAAGAAATGATGAGCAATATTCAGCAGATGGAGAAATTTCTATAAAGTTCATGTTATTAAGGGGAAAAAATGTCTCATGGCCTTTTTGAGTGCTGATCCTGTCATTTCTTAATGGTACTTGCAGTGAACCTTCTTAAAAAAACATCACATTCAGGTACCATGTCTTTGAGGGCATGGTTCAGTATGCAGCTTCCACAGCACTGCGCCAGGCTTTTGCTACAGCCAGGCATGATTTTTTGCAGCTGAGTTAGGCCTGGAGAATGTTGCATCTTAAAACCTGCTTTCCAGCGTGCATTCATAAAGCATAAGCCATCATCCCTCTGCAGACTCAATGGTTTCTACAAGGGATGGAAGACTCTAATCTTAAATGTCATAACATTGGAGAGTAGGGAAAAAGCGTAGAAGAAAATAAGTCTGAATTTGTTTGTATGTGTCTATACAACTATGGGGTTGTATATTAAAGCTTCTTTTTGTTATGTCTATAATTTCATTATACTTCCCTATTGATATAAAAGTAAAATCTTAATTTAGTTTTTTAATAAAGACATCAAATTCCTTAATATGGAAAATTTTGTTTCAGGTTTCTTTGCCTTTTTTTTTTATATATTTTAGTATCACAGCTATGGCAAAATAAAGAAAGTAAGTTACTCTTTGTATTTATCAGTCATTTGCTCTTAAATTAGTTATATATTTTACATACATTGGAAAGTTCTTTTGTTATGAATTGAAAACTATATTATAAACTACTTTAAGCAGAGTATGAATGCTAAAATATTTAACAATTTAAAAATGTTTAGATTGTGTAGGTTGTGTATAACTGTGTATAAATAGAATCACTATAATATCAATGCAATTTTAAATATTTAGGAAGTTTTCTAGTATGTAATAATGTTTTAAACAAAAATCAGTTAAATTCTTTATGCATTCTGTCACAAAGTATATGAAAGTATATCAAGCAGTTGATCAAAATTAAATGTATGCTTTAATTTAATTTGAATACAATCTAAGGTTCATTTTATAAATGTTGGCAAGTTCTTGACTTTTGAAATCTCTGTAATTGGTACAAAGTTTTCATGAATTTTATAGAATAAAACATAAATATTGTGTCAAAATGAGATCTGTTTAGACAGTTGCATGAATAAGCCTCATTATTAAGAATATTGACTTTATGACAATTTTTATGAGAAAAATAGCTTTAGACAAGACATTTTTAGTGTAATGAACTAACAAAACTGTTTCCCATATAAAAAGATTTGTAAGAATTTGAAAAAAGTAGGATATATGCAGTGCTCTTTATCTTTTCAAAAGACAGATTTTGCCTCACATTATCAGAGGTGAACTGATTACTTTTATTTTCTACTTCATGATGAATTAATGTATAACCAAATTAGTCACATGTATGGACGTGCTAACTAGAGTCACAAACGCTCATAATCTATATAAAGTCTAAAACAAAATGCTTCAAAGCAAATTAGATTAAGAACTAATTTGGCTTACTACAAATTATTTGTACATTAATAGGTTTGATTTAAATATACACTTATAGCTAATTAGAAATACCTGTATAATATATGAATGAACATTATAATGAGAAAAATTGAACATCTTTCAAGCATATAAACAATGGTAAATGAAAAGTGAAGGGTGAGTATATTGTCTCAAGTTTTTCAAATGAAAATATATATATTCCTTGAAAAGTTGTAATATACACAGTATCATAATAAGTATATCAATGTATACTTATTACTTAATAATATATGTATATATTTGTTACTTTTATATAATATTAGTTTATTGAATATCTGCTATATTTCACAGAAACATATTGGAAATATGTATTTTTATTGTAAAATATTTTTAAATTATTTACATTAATCAATAAAATGCAGTTTAACACAATTATACTTCCTTCAAGGCCATGGTCGAGCTAAATTTCAAATGGAGAGAAAAATTAATTACCTAAACAATATAATTTCTTCGATGTTATTCGTATAAAATGAGTTTTAGTCTTTATGCAGTTTTCATAAACAAAATATGATTATGTAATGTTTGTTCAGATTTAAAACTTGTGATTTATGTGTGTATCTGTGTACATATTTTATTTATATGTGCATAAATATATTTTGTATGTAATTATTTATAAATCTTTTTGGGTCGAAGATTAGAGTGTAGTGGACCAAGTCTTCTCTAAAAGTTATTGTGAAATATCATGTCAAAAAGTGAAAGGCTTCATAGAGGAGGAGAATCAAAATCAGGATAAGTAAAAATTATTGCTGTATTTGGATTGACTAGAGGAAAAAGAAACAAAATTAATCTCAAAATAATTTTACCTCTTATTGGTTTATTTTAAGCAGTAGATATTACTGCTCTCATTTTTTTTAACATCAGTGAATAATTAGACACAGAATAATTAGACACAGAATCCAGATAACAAAAGTTTCTACTGTTCTATCCAAGAAGACTTACACTAGAATTTTATTAACAATCGAGAAATTCTGGGACTGGGGTGGTGGCACAAGTGGTAGGGCATTTGCGTATATGTGGCTAACCTAGAATGGAACTGCGGTTCGATCTCCCTGGCGTCCCATATGATTTTCCCAAGCCAGGAGTGATTTCTGAGCACATAGCCAGGAGTAAACCCTGAGCATCACCAATTGTGGCCCAACTTCCCCAAAAAAGAATAGAGAAATTCTGTCCCTAATTCAAAAAAACCCTGGGAACTAAAAATTTGTCCCACAACTGAAATAAATAAATTAATTAATTAATAAGGAAATATTTAATAGTGAAAATTTATATACTATGTTAATCTTAATAACTACCAATATTAAAATGATGCTTGATTTCTCTCTTCAACATACCCTAGACTAAAAGATTTGGATTTGTTATTGTTGTCTTATTTTTTTTGGTGTTTTGATTGTTTTGTTTGTTTGTTTGGGGGTTTTTTTGGAGAGGGGCAAATTCAGTGGCCAAATTCAGAAAAGACTATTTAGGGAAGGGAAAGGAAAGCAGAGAAGCTCCCAATTCACATGAAGGTGATCTAAAACAGAATTCCAGAAAAAACAGTCTTTTCCATTTTATACCCTTTGAGCAAAGATGAGTGATTGAGCATTTCTTAACTTTGTTCCAGAATATTGGCTTTTAAAACAAGGTAGGAGATACTGCGAAGATTGTTTTCTGGTATCCAGTTGAGCAGAGCCTAGGTCATTCAGGTTATCAGACATCGCCAAGTTCTTCCCTGTGACCTTCTATACCAGAGCACTTTTTTTTTTTCTTTTCCCCATCAGGGTCATGATCATAGTTGCCTTGTTCCACTTATCTCTACTACGTCCCATTCTTTAGCAGGGGTATCCAACAACAGCAGAAGAATAAGAACAAATAAAATCTGGCCGTCTCCTGCTAAAAGTGATAGAAGTTTGGGTTGCAGGTAGAGCCTTCTAAAAAAGATCTTTCTCTGGGCCCTCTGTGGAAACTAGTTGGAATGCCCAAAATAAATGGAATCAACTTCTGTAACTTTGAGGGAGAATCAAGTTTTAATCAGGTTTTTAAGAGGCATGGGTCAAATATTTTAATGTGGCTAAAAAATGGAAGATCCCAAATATTATTTGACCAAATCCTTGAAGTAGTTTTTATTTTTCATTTTTGATATCCTGTTTGGCAGGTCAGAAACAGTAGTTGCGAGTATATACCACCTGTCTTATGACTGACTTAGAAAGGGGAACAAAAGCATGGATAAAAGAGGAAACATGCTATATGGGAGACTATAAAATATATTTATTTTTCTAGATAGACAATTATAGATGAGCAATACTCTCCAATTTAGAGGTATTTTTATTAAAGGTGCTTACGTATTATATTAAATTTTTTTCTTTTTTGGGGGACGCTCAGGGGTTACTCCTGGCTATTTGCTCAGAAGTCGCTCCTGGCAGCACGGGGGACCATATGGGGAACCGGGGGATCCAACCGCGGTCAGTCCTAGGTTAGCACAGGCAAGGCAGGCACCTTACCTCCAGCGCCACCGCCCGAACCCCTATATTAAATTTTTAATTAAAGTTGTTTTCATAATATACTCAATAGTAGAGTTTTATCTTCAAAGTAACAACATAAAAAGTGTCACTTATATACTTCTCTTCAATTATTTCACCTTATAAAACAGGAAATTGTAATAAAAATTATAAACCAAATTTCCTCCTCTGTAACTTATGTCAGGTGTTTTAGTCATTTATCTGTAGCACATTAATTCTTTTATAAGGTTAGGTCAGAATGACCCAATCACTTAGCTACTCAAGTTAAAGGGAACTTTGAAACCATTTACATATCTACATGTTCTTGCATTATAAAACTTTTGCATTACCTAGATTGTATAGTAGTCTACCTCTGTGTGAGTTTTATAAAATATTATGTAATCATGATATCTTCCCAAGTAATCTTATGATATTGATTAGATATTTATTCCTATATAACTAAAATGCTCTTCTATGTGGCATGTCAAAATGATTTACTTAAAGAAAAATTCACAGCTTGATAATATCTTGAATTTAGAATGTGGTCCTAATAAAAGTCTATATGGACTCTGTACAATGTCACTTAGGAAGAAATTTCCATTTCATTTAAAATTCTTTGGCAATTCATTTAAACAGTTCCTGGAAAAAAAGGAGACAGAGAGACAGGGAGAGGCAGAGAAATCCATCATGTTCCTGTGGATAAAGAAGAAAATTATGTAAGCTAGAGAAAAATATAGCTCCACGTTGAAATATAATGACTGTGACTAATGTTAATGTTCCATTCTTCCTTTCTAAAATTACAGAAACATGGACAGTACTTAGAGACAACTGGTAATGTTCTTTGACTCTGAAAATTTCCATAGGAAATGGTGGAAGTTACAATTCATTTCAATGCGTTTTAATTAATCTAATTAGTACATGTCAGCATATCAAATTTTCATCAAAATAAACTTGATTTGACCTGAGTATTAATGTAGTAAATCATCTTCATATGTCATTCATATAAAAATGGAGATCATGAAACAACCTAATTAGTCTACAACATCCTTTCAAAAGTCACCCATGCTGAACGCTATCCAACTTTTTTATATATGTATGTGCGTGTGTCCAAAGTGGTTATATTATTTTGGATTCGGGGCTCTAATTATGTTACATTATTAGTTCTAACTTATAGAAAATATTGATAGGAACAAGTGCTATCACTACCATATCTGATAGAGCTTTTTCAATTAGCAGTATAGAGTGGCATAAAATCACAACTTGGCAATGTGATTTTGTTTCAGAAATTAAATGCAACCAGCTCATCTGAAGGAAGTACAGTTGACATTGCTCCACCTAGAGAAGGTGAACAGGCAGAAATTGAACCAGAGGAAGATCTTAAACCAGAAGCTTGTTTTACTGAAGGTAAGATACAAAGCATGAAATAAAATTTTCCAAGGTTTGAAAAGATAGTAAAATGGGTTGGGCAATTGCCTTTGATGCTGCTAACAGGAGTTCTATCTCAGACATTTCAAATGGTCTCCCATGTCTCCCAGCAGTGATCCTTGAGATCAGTGGCAGGAATAAGCTCAGACCAAATACAAGGAGTAACTCAAAAACAAAACAAAAAGAAATAAAATAAATTCTCCTTTCTTATAGACTCTTAAATATATATAATTTGAAGCAAATGTTTCATAGATATAATAAGGGAATGTTTATCATTGTTTCTTATTTTTTTCAAAAATTATTATATTTCTGGACTATATTCAAGCAGTGATTGTTACAATAAATGTCAGATGGTGTTAAATGAGTTTTGTTTTTAATCTTCTAGAAAGTGAAAAACAACCTAACAATAAATGGCAGTCTGAGATGTGATTTCATTGGTATTGCAATTCCCTCAAATCTCATTGGCAAAGTCATGATTTGATTTATAGGTGCTAAAATAATTATACCTCAACCCTTTCAGTTTCAGATGTGACTAATTTGTTATATGTCCAGAGAAGTTTTTGCTCTAGATGTGCTATGCAGTTTTATCAGGGAGAACCTAGTTGCTTTCACAATAAAGGCTATAGAATCTTGAACATAAAATTGAGGTTTGTTGATCTACTGTAATTAGTTCAATACTTTGATCAGAGTTAGAACAGAATACTGTAGGTAACTTAGAAATAATGGGGAAGCTTCGAGGGGGAGGACAGAAAAATAAGAGATACTGAGTGAAAAGATGAGTCATAGGTGTGACTAAGAAAAGCACTGAGACTGAAAATAAATTAGCTTGGGGAAACTGACAATGGTTGATACCTCAGAAGACAGGGGGATTCTATGTGCATGAATATAAAATGGTAAAGTCCAATATCGAATAAGAAAATGAACAAAAAATGTAAACCTAAGAGTCAAAGAGACATTATAAGAGTTAAGGTGGTTGCCTGGCATTCATTTGATCCCAATTTAATCTCTGTCATTGTATGGTTCTCCCAAGTGCTCAGCAGAGAGCCTTGTGCACAGAGACAGGAGTAGCCCCCACAGAACACAGCCTGGTGCAGCCTGAAAATTAAAAAAATAATTAAAGTAGATATTTCCCCCGAGAACAACCAGAGAGGTGTTCTTCAACCTACTTCTACCAATGGTCATGAAGTAAACCTCCTAATTAGTGCTTAAGATTGAAAATGTTTATATTCAAGAAATTGAATAATATATTCATTGAAATCTACTGAATACAAGTCTGAGAATGATTCATTATACAAAGAATTCTGAAAATTGAAAATCAAGTAGTTCCTAAAAATAATTTTCTGAGATGAAATTGGTAAGTGAAGTAGTATATATATATATATATATATATGTGTGTGTGTGTGTGTGTATACTTTTCTATATAATTTCCTAATACATGTACTTTTCTAATATTTTTCCTAGTATTTTTAATATTTCAAATTCTATATACTTTTATACATATTATTCTAATGTTAATGTTATGTTTTAGGATGTATCAAAAAATTTCCATTTTGTCAAGTAAGTATAGAAGAGGGCAAAGGAAAGATTTGGTGGAATCTTCGAAAAACGTGTTACAGTATTGTAGAGCACAACTGGTTTGAAACCTTTATTGTCTTCATGATTCTTCTCAGTAGTGGTGCTTTGGTGAGTATAATGCATCTTAGCAAAACATATCATCTAGAGAGGTTTTTTATTTTCAGAGATTAAAATTTAGAGAAGAAAATAAAATGTGTATCTGTACATTACAATGTTTGACAACTACTGACTTAACAGTGAAAAAGTCAATATAGACTAATTTAGAACCATGAAAAAGCCAGATGGAATTTCTCATCTGGTGCTTATCTAACAGATGTTTTCTTCACAGACGCAACCATTCACAGAGACATTCTGTGACTATAATAACTTTAATTTCAAATACAATCCAATTTTCTCTAGTAAACATATTAGCAATTGTGGACTAAAAGTATACTTTAGCTTCTTTGTAGCTAATCAATTTATTTTTTAAAAATAAGCTAGATAGTTCAAGGAATGACAAAAAAATTAATGTTGGAATAATGTTGGAATGCTTGATCACTCTGTAAATATTTTTCTGGTAATTTTCTAAATATATATTATTGCTTGTAAAGTAGGCCTATAGAAGATAAAATTTTTGAAGTAGGGGCAAGTCTGAATTACATACTAAGACATGAAATATATCAACATTTCCTTACCAATATTTTGTTTGCCTTTAAATTTTTTGCCTCACAGGTTTACTTAGAGTAGCTGATACATATCATATTTTTCTTTATGACCAATAGCACTCTAAGACTAAATAAGATTAGATAATATATCTAATATTTGAGAGACCAAGATATTCAAGTAAAATAAAACCATTCTTAATTCCAGGCTTTTGAAGATATATATATTGAACAGCGAAAGACTATTAAAACCATGTTAGATTATGCCGACAAGGTCTTCACCTATATATTCATTCTGGAGATGCTTCTTAAGTGGGTAGCTTATGGATTTCAAACATATTTCACTAATGCCTGGTGCTGGCTAGATTTCCTTATTGTTGATGTAAGTATCTTGAGTGATTTATAAAAAAAATTTAATGTATATAGGAATTGTGGTATTTGCAGACTCTTATTTGTCAAAATGATTTCATACATAAACTAGTATCACACTCTCCACTCAGGTGCCCTCCTCCCTCCAACATTGCCCCAGGTTTCTCACCTACCGCTCTACTGAAGACATGCTCTTTAGTCAGTGTTTTAGGGCATTTGTTATTTTCCCATTTTTGTTTCTTCATATCCTGCATATGAGAGAGAAATCATACTATATCTGTCACTCTTCTGATTGACTTCACTAAGCACTATACTCTGCATTTTCATTCATGTGGCAGCAGATTTCAATTTTTTCTTAAAACTGAGTGGTATTGCTTTGTGTATGTGTATATATATGTGTGTGTATATATGTGTATGTATATATATATATATATATATATATATATATATATATAAAATCGTGTCTTCTTTATCCAGTCATCTAATCTTGAATACTTGGTTTATTTTCAAATTTTGGCTTTTGTGTATAGTGTTGTAATGAACATAGGAGTACAGATGTTTTTGCTAAGTTGATTTTTTGAACCTTTGGAGTAGAGGTGAAAAGTTGAATTTTTAGCTTATATATGATAGGGATATCACTGGGGCATATGACATTCACTTGGTTCTTTATAATTTGTGATATTCCATGGCAATGAGCTTCATAGTCTCAAAAAGTAAGGTATTTTAAGCACTATCTCTAGCTGTTCCCTGGCAGTCACAAGGCACTTTATTTTTAGCACTAACACTTGCTAATATGAATCAATGATTGTGATATACATGCATTCATTATTTTCACCTTTTTTTTTGTCAAGTGTGGGTCCACTGAAATTTCACCCCTCCATAAACAAGTAATATTGTAGTCAAAATGTGTTTAATCTTTGGTGTTAGTAAGAAACCTGCCACCTACTTGCATTTTATAAACCAAAAATACTAGTTAATTTTATGGCTAGTCCTAATGATTGGTATAAATAAATCTCAAAGTCACACTGAAAAGCTGACTGTCAGGAGTAGCTTGCAAACTATGCTTATAATTTGCAGAAGGAATGGAATTAAGGAATAGATAGGTTTTATTCCTTGCATTAAGACACTTGAAGATTCATTGTAAAATATTTTTCTAATGTAGAAAACCTGCTTAATAAAAGCTGGAACTAGTGCCTCTTTTCCTAATTCTAAGGGGTTTTATTTGTTTGGTTTGGTTTGGTTTGGTTTAGTTTGGTATTTGGGCCACATCCGGTGACTCTCAGGGATTACTCCTGGCTATGTGCTCAGAAATCATCCCTGGGTTGGGAAGCCACATGGGATGCCAGGGATTGAACAGCGTTCAATCCTAGGTTAGCACATGCAAAGCAAACACCCTACTGCTTGTGCCACTGCTGTGGCCCCCTAATTCTTAGTTTTTTACCCCATGCATCTTATTTAATTAATATGCTACATATATGTATATAAAATACATAGACAAATACATATATAGGTGAAAATAAAGAGATATATATGATAAACATTCCAAATGACCTTGGAATTTAACATTTATAATATCCATCTTCTACCTGAAACTATGTGACCCTGAACACATTTCAAACCCTTAAAATGAAAAAAGTGGAGAAATTAAAAAAAAATTGAGAGCATTAATGAATGCTCTCAATGTTGGCTGGAGATCAAGTAAAACGATTACATGCTTTCCAGAGTCAGGAGCAATTTCTAAGTTCATAGCCAGGAGTAACCCCTGAGTGTCACTGAGTGTGGCCCAAAAACCAAATATGTATATTTATTATTTAAAATATATATTCTAAATATAATATAATATATTATAATTATATATTATTATATATATTTATATCATATATATGATATAAATATATAATATATTTATTATATTTAAAATATAAATATATATAAATAAGTGTATATATACATATATATGCATATATATTCAACTAATTAAAAATGTTCATGAACAGGGGTCAGAGCAGTGGCGCAAGCAGTAAGGTGCCTTGATCGCACTAGCCTAGGAGGACCTTGGTTCGATGCACTGGCGTCCCATATGGTCCCCCAAGCCAGGAGTGATTTCTGAACGCATAGCCAGAACACTCTGAGCATCACCGAGTGTGGCCCCCATTAAAAAAAATGTTCATCACGGGCCCGGAGAGATAGCACAGCGGCATTTGCCTTGCAAGAAGCCAATCCAGGACCAAAGGTGTTTGGTTCGAATCCCGGTGTTCCATAAGGTCCCCCGTGCCTGCCAGGAGCTATTTCTGAGCAGACAGCCAGGAGTAACCCCTGAGCACCGTCGGGTGTGGCCCCAAAACAAAACAAAAACAAAAAACAAACAAACAAAATGTTCATGAAGTGTTAAATAAGGAGAGCAAATCATATGAGCAATAGAGCATTCTGAGAGCTTTGTCATTCTAGAGAAGAGATTTGTCTTGGACTTTTGTGATGGTACTAATTAGTGGGCTAGATATGTGTTGTGATAAAAAGAGAAGATCTGCTGTGTATATTTTTCTTTCTGAATAAATGCAAAAGGACACAGAATGTGGAAGTCCAGAAGAACAAGTTGATGGAAAAGGAAAATACTAAATTTGAAAAGTCTATTGAATGGCCAAAAATAAATTTGTAAATTTTAATAAGTCTCAAGTACTGGTGCATCAGAAAAATTAGATTCTAGATTAATCTAGGCATCATCAGGATATAGATGTCATTTGACCTTAGTTAACATACCTAAGCAGAGAAAGACCTGACAAAGAAGCATAGAACCAAATTCTTGGGCTGGAGAAGTAGTACTACAATGAATGGGTGGTACTTACCTTGCATGTGATAAATCTGGGTTCAATATATAACATCTCATAAACTAACCCATGTTTTATCCAGTCTTGGAGTAAGCCCTGAAAACTGCTGGAGTATTCCAAAGGAAACAACAGCAATACAAAAAAATTCTAAAGTATGGGTACAACTTCTGATATCTGAAATATAGGAAGAACCAATAAATTATAATGTATAGTAATTAGGAAAGAAGGAAAAAAGGAAAGTAGAATATACATAAAGCCATTGAAACCCAGAAAATAGGCAGGTTTTTACAATGGTGAATAATCTTATCAAAGTCTTCACAAAGGGCAAATGATTTAAGTTCTAAGAATTGACACTTAGGTTTGACAAAATGAAAGTCATTAATGGCACACATTAGAGTTATCAAATAAAATGGGAAAATTACATTATTAGAAATTACATAATTAGAAAGGAAGATGAAATTATGCGATAAAAATGATGTACAAATATTATGCAGATTTGAAATGAAATCAAATAACTTTAACATATACCTTTGCCGATCATAATCTTATACTAGAGTACCACTGTTAATTTGTCCTTATCAAACAAATCAAAAGGATTAAAACCAAACTAACCTCTACTGTAACTGTACATGCTATTCTATAAATGTTGGTTATAAAATTAAGTGAGTGGGTAACTCATTTTAAAAATCCAGTTTTGTGTACTAAGCATATTAACACTATTTTAATCATTCACACTAATATGATCAAATAAATAAATTAAAAGCTAAAAGAAAATATTTGTTATTGGCCATATAAAACAAAAAAGATCAGATTTTTGTAAGCCTGGTGAATGTTTTTAAATCAATATCTGGTTCTAAATTATTCTAAGATACTGGTGTATCCAAAACAGATCCTTGCTAATATATTTAGCCTTTGTGAATTATTTACTGGTTGTTAGTTATTTCTGCTTTACAGATGGTACAGGTTGCTGACACTGTCTAAGTAGCACACAGAATGTTTTCTGCTCAAATACTCCCTTTCTGCTTGCTCAAGTACTTTAGTATCCTCTTCAGCTATTCAATTTGGTAAACGGAAGCAGAATTGGACATTTTCTGATTCTTATATGTATTTCTATTGCCAATAGTATCTTAAATCTAGTGGTCCTTGACTAAGTTCTTGACTTTTTCTGGCATATTGACATCAAGTGAAATTTTAACATAGCATTTACTAAGCATGCTCTACTGTGGGAATGGCACCAATTTAGAGCCTAATAATAAGGAAAATTGATAACCCTGATTAAATCCTTACTCTGTATATATATACTGCCAAAAAGCATTCAATGCATGCTAATTAATTTAATCTCCAAGCACTATGAGTTAAAAACATAATTATTCTTATTTTGCAGATATGAAAACTAAGACAATAAAAGACCAAGTTACTTGCCCAAATTAACAGAGCTAATAAGAGACTACAGTAGATTTTGATCCTAAGTAGTTGATCCTTAATGCCTGTTTCTAACTGCTACCTTACAAACTTAAGAAATCAGTATTTCTTTTAATTAAAAAATAATTTAGTCTGCTTATTAACGATATTTAATATAAATTTTACTATCAGTACTTCTCTTATGAGAAAATAGTTAGGCACATTACACAACTGGTAAATGTCAGAGCTGCTTCTACATAAAGAAAGGTATTTCTCCCCATATTTTGTAATATTGTATAGAAGTACTTAAAATATTATGCTGCACCAATTAAAGTGACTTAATATTAAGAAAAAACCTGATTATTATTTGGGGAATTGGGACAGCACTTCAATACAGTGTTTAGAGTCACTCCTAGCAAAGCTCAGAAAACTATGACCTGAGATCAGATTTGTGGAGATCAAAACCATGGATTCTATATATTAAGCATACACTTGAACTCATTGAGGCATCCTCTAACCCAGAAAGTGATTGTTTTTATTGGTTGTGAGTGAAAATAGTGAATTACCTTGGTACTAGATACATATTGGCAGTGAATTTCACCTGTAACTCTTGTGGAGAAAATCAAATTAAATTAAAAGAAGTTTGGGATGAGGAAATAAAAACTTGAAAAAATTAATTGTCATGTCATAGAAATTTCTGATTTTTCACCAAACATACTTCCTTATATTAGAGTATGTTTGGCTTTTCCTATATAAAGCTTCTAGTAAGAATAGATCATTCTATTCCCTTTTTCAAAGAATTTAATTCTTTACTTCAAAATTTTGCTCTGGGCAAGTTTTAAAAAGATAATAGAATGAATTTAATAGTATAAATT
>PVKC010025772.1:0-16361 GCA_004027635.1 Crocidura indochinensis
TGATTTTCAGTCATTCAATGTCCAACACCCTTTACCAGTGCACATTTGCCACCACCAATGTCTCCAATTTCTCTCCCACCCTTCTTCTCCCAACTGGAGAGAAGATGTATTGATAGCTGTGCTGAACAGGACTAATTCCAGAATCAAGAGGACCTCTCCTCCAGCCTCTTAGCCTCATCTTCTTGCTTCTCTCTTTAAGTTGTCAGATCCTGGGAAGTGGTAGTTAGGAAGTGGCAAGAGGGCCTATGGAATTGAGCCCTAAAAGGGATGGGGTACATACTTGCTCTTGTCTAATCAGAAAATCCACATTGTATTCTGCTCTGAAGGTACTTCTTGGAGTGGAGAGCTAATCCATCCTGGAGGCCAGGAAGCCATAGCTCTCAGGAACTCAGTGAAGGGCAGCATCCATTTACCCTCTCCTTATTATAGGTCTTGAGAGTGGCCAGATGGAACCAGTCAGAAGGAGAAATCCTCAATACAGTTTCAGAAGAGCAGGAGGACAGAAGCCACTGGATGGAGAGATGCACTTTCTGTTGGCAAATAAATCCCTTCTGGGTTGGCAAATAAATCCCTTTTGGTTTAGGAGTGAGAAAGAGAGGCATGGTCTGTGGAAACTGCCAGACTTTCTGAGCTGGTGAGGTGGATCCCACACCTGCTGGCAGCCGAGCCCACCCAACTATGACCCAGCATTTCTTTGGGGAAGCCAGTGGCCTACACCAAAGGATCGGGTGGACCCAGCAGACCTCTGAGGCTGAACGTCCAGCCTCTCTCATCTCAAGGAACATTTTCAGGAACCTACTGGGCTGGGGTGTGGTTCCAAAGAGAGAGTCTCAAAATTTTGGCCTGGCTAGGGGGCTGGAGTGTATGCAGGAATCCTGTATCAATGGGTTTATTTACAAACCCTTCATCTCAGTGACAAAATCTCAAGGAAATGATCTTGAGATCACTCCTGAGTCCCCACTTTGCTTCTGAAAGCCAGAGGCCACAGAAAGACAAAAGCCTTGTCTATTTAAGGTTGGGGAAGGGGGTTCATGTACTGCACTCAGTTGTGCTTAGGCTTATTCTTAGGAATGGAATTCAGGTCAGCCCCATGCAAGGCAAGTGCCTCACCTGCTGTTCTATCTCTCTAACTTAAAAATCTTTTCAGGGGGCCAGGCGGTGGTGCTGGAGGTAAGGTGCCTGCCTTGCCTGCGCTAACCTAGGACGGACTGCGGTTCAATCCCCCTGTTCCCCATATGGTCCCCCGTGCCTGCCAGGAGCGACTTCTGAGCAAATAGCCAGGAGTAACCCCTGAGCGTCACCGGGTGTGGCCCAAAAACCAAAACAAACAAACAAACAAACAAAAAAAAAACCTTTTCAGGAATGGGGGTCTGAGAAGATAGCCACTTGGGCACTTGGGAGGCAGCTGTGGAGTTCATTGGAGCCTCTCTGGTTCAGCAGAGTAGATAAAAAAAAGTTGGGGAAGAAAAAAATAAGTTGGGGAAGAAAGGAACAAAGAGGACTGGGCACTCTGGTATTAGTGTCAGTTCCCGCCATGGCATCTAGGTAGCATGAGGCCTTCCACACACTCACCTGCAGTCTAATTGTATGAAAATCCTTCACTACAGGGGAATAACAAATGACCAAAGGCAATAAAAATGAAGAACATGAGAATTGGGTTTTAGTAAAAAGCTTGCCAGGGGGTGGGAAAGGAGGAGGAGTAGTACAGGGAGGACAACACTGCAATAATGGTAGAGAGAAGTGGATAAAACTGGGCGAGGGAAGGATGCTTAAAGAAGTTAGAATAATAGGCATAAAATTCTAGCAGGAACTGTACTGTAAGCAGCAGTGCCTAACATTTATTGATGTATATTTATTTATAAATTTATATTAAAATATATGTAAGTGCTTGTGGGAAGATGGGAGGGAAATTAGTGACATTTGGTAGAGGGAAATATGCACTTGGTGAGGGATTGGTGTTGGAATATTATATTCCTATATTCCAATCATAAATAACTTTGCAATTTATTGAAATTAAATAGAACATTTTTAAAAGAAAGGAAAGCCTTGATGACAAATCAATTCAGAAATATAGGGTCCCAAAGGCAACAGTTTCATGCCATATTAGACACTGCACATCTGAAGTTGTTTGTCAGCATGTTAGGGTGTCTCATGTCTATCTGTGAAGTGTTCAGACTTGGGATTTGCTCTGATTTCCATGGGTCAGAGAAAGGGAAACTGTCCTGGGCTGCACACACACCGGAGAGTGAATGGAAAGGCACATTGAGACAGGCAAGAGCAGATACCTGAATGACTCGACATGAAGTCAAGTTTGGACACCAGATTAGTAAATGAAACTACAGAAAAAAGAATAGAGGAAGAGACAGAAAAGGGTCAGTGGGGCATCCATGTGCCAGAGGATAATCAATGTGATGAACATTTCTCCATTCCAGGTCATACAGAGTTGAATGATGAATCAAGGTATGCCTGGACATTTGTTGAGGCAAGAAAAAACTAGAAATTAAGCTTACATTCTATCCACTAATATAACTCCTAAGACTATACCCTAAGGACCAGAAAAAAAACCCTGAAAAGTCATCTGCACCCGTATGTTCACTGCAGAGCTATTCACAATAGCCTGAATTCGAAAACAATCCACATGCCCAAGACTAGATATGTAGATAAAGAAACTATGTACATCTATACAATGGAATATTACACAGTTGTTGGGAAAAGTGAAGTCATGAAATTTTCTTATACATGGATGGATATGGAGAGTATTGAGCTGAGTGAAATGAGTTAGAGGGAATGGGACAGACTTCTTTGTGGGATATTAAAAAATAGTATAAGTATAATAAACCAAAGACAATACAAACGAAAACCAGGAGGACTAAGTATTAGTAAAAGGCTTGCCACAGGAAGTGTAGTTAAGACAGTGAAGGAGGGGCTGAAGTGGTGGCACAAGCAGTAAGCAGTAAGTGCCTTGCGTGCACTAGCTTAGGATGGACCGCAGTTCAATCCCCAAGTGTCTCATATGGTCCCTCAAGCCAGGAGCGATTTCTGATCGCATAGCCAGGAGTAACTCGTGTGTGTCACTGGGTGTGGTCAATCCAAAAAAAAATACAGAGAAGGAATCACTAGGAGGACAATAATAGTTGGAAATGAACATTCTAGATAAGAATTTGTTGCTGAGAGGTGATTAAGAGACATGCATGACCATCTTCCAGTAAACATATTGTAAATCATAGTCCCAAAAGGGGAAAAGGAGAGAAAATGTGGGAAAGGGAGAAAGAGACAGAAGAGACAGAGAGACAGAAATGGAGACAGTCTGGGTAATGGGACAGAAGGGAAACTGGGAACAATGGTGTCAGGAAGTGTACAGTGGTGAAAGGATGGGTGTTAGAACACTGTGACTGAAACTCAACCATCAACAACTTTGGAATTGTGCATATCATATAGATTAATTCAAACAAAACAAGAGAAAGGTAACTCATTCTAGCACAGGTCTGTGAGTAGGAAGCTGAAGGGGAAATCCAGACAAACACAAAGAAGAACATCAGAAGACATGGCTGCCATGAGTTCATGAGAGTAGAGAACCCAGAACAACCAAACTAATCTTTGCATAGAAAAGAGAATTCCCACTTGACAAAACAGAGGAGCCTACCAAGTGAATTTGGAACTTTAAGGAATCCCACTTCTGTTCTACTTCCTGTCTGTGCTCTTATTTCTCTTCTTGTTGTTATTTAGGGTAGACCCAGTGGGGCTCAGGGCCATTTCTGACTTGATGCTCATAAATCACTCCTGATGGTGTGCAGAAAACCATGTGGTGCCAGGAAGTGAACCCATGCTTCCTACATGCTAAACGTAAACTATCACCAAACTATCTCTCTGGCTTACCACAGTCTAAATTCAGGTAAATGTCAGCTCTCTGAGCTGAAGGAAGTACAAGTTCCTTAGAATGATTAAATCATATCATGTGCCTGGCACTCTGCAGAGCTTAAGTTGCCAGCACGGTGGAGGCTGTAGAAGCCACAGGAGTCTCAGTTCAGGCTGCTGTCACAAAAATAATACGGCCTGGAGGACTTACCCAACAGACCTGAATTCCTCACAAATCTGGAAGCAGGTAATTCCAACAGGAAGATGCCAGCCAATATGATTCCTGATGAGAGTTTTCTTCCTGGTACACAGATGGCTGTTTGCTTGCTGAATCCTCATGGCAGAGAGAGATCACCTCTCTGGTTTCTCTTTTAAGGGCACTAATTTCATTCATAAGGGCTATGACCTTATGGTCTAATTCCCTCCCTCTGAATATGATCCCTTTGGGCATTACAGTTTCAGCATGGGGATCAAAGTAAATGGGGGGGGGCATTTTTAGATCACTCACCACTAGGATTTTTTTTAATTATTAAAAATTTCAAAGCACAGAAAAGTTTAATAAGAACCAGAGCACCCACCATTCAGACTTAAGAAAAGTGAATATGTCTATCTTAGCTCTGGATCTTCATTCAAAATATCACAACGACACTTGGAAACTCATCTGAAACCTTCACACAGCTTGTTTGTCATGAAGCAAGTTCAATTATGAAATGTAAGTGTTTATCCCATCAGTCTATCTTTTAATACTTTTACCACACAAATATGTATCCATAACAGTATTTGGCATTGTTCAAAGTGTTTTTGTAATATTTGCATAAATGTATCTAAAGACTTGCTTCAATAAAAGGGTCTTAAGACTAGCTTCTATAAATGTAAATATTATGCTTTTGAGACTAGTTCATCTTGTTACATGCAGAACTAATTTATTCATTGAATTATTGTATTCCATTCCTTTAGATGAATAGGCCTCTATAGTACTGAGAAGGAGGAATGACAAAGGCAGCATTCTTGTCTTGTTTCGGACTTGAGTACAGAAGCTTCTAGACTTTCAACGTTAAGTTCCATTATTTTAATAGATCTTTGGAATGTAATGCTTGTTCCTCCTATCCCTAAGTTATGTTTTATATTTTGAATAACATTTTAATTTGTTGTATTATGTTGTTTTAATCTTGGAATAATCCCTTTTTTGTTTGTTTGTTTTGGTTTTGGGTCACACCCGGCAGTGCTCAGGGGTTACTTCTGGCTCCATGCTCACAAACCACTCCTGGCAGGCTCAGGGGACCATATGGGATGCCGGGATTCGAACCAATGACCTTCCATATGCAAGGCAAACGCCTTACCTCCGTGCTATCTCTCCAGCCCCAGGAATAATTCTTTTTCTCCCCAATTATGGCAGCCTCTAAGATGAAACCCAAAAAATCTCCACTGTCCTGGTATACCCATCTCTCATTTTGCATGTGACCATTGCCAGTTGGGACTGGGACTGTTAACACTTCTAAGGATAATGAAGCAGCAGTGATGATAGGCCATTTTTAAAATTCTATTCATTGAATTTTCTTCTTTAAAAACATAAATAAGTCAATTTTCTGTTTTTTTGTTATAAAGAACTTGTTCTCAACTGAAGTAATAGTACAGCAGGTAAGGTGTTTGTTTTCACAAGCTGACTTAGCCCCTAACCCCCATATGGGCCCCTGAGCATCACCAGGAAGGATCCTGGAGCACTGAACCATGAGTTAGCCCTGAGTATTGCTTGTGTAGGAACACATACACACACACACACACACATACACACACACACACACACACACACGCACACATACACACACACACACACACACACACTAAAAAGCACTGTTCTAGAGAAAATATCTGGTTCTTTGTTTTGTTGTTTTTATTTGGGAGGCCACACCCGGCTGCACTTAGGGGTTACTCCTGGCTCTGTGCTCAGAAATCAGTCCTGGAAGGCTCGAGGAGCCATATGGAATGCCTGAAATTGAACCCAGGTCTGTCCCGGGTTGGCCGCGTGCAAGGCAAATGCCCTACTGCTGTGCTATCACTCCAGCCCCAAAATATCTGGTTCTTAAAAGATTTAGTCAAACTTGCTTTAAAATCATCTGGGTTTGGTGATATTAAACTGATTTTTTTAATTATCAAGACAATACTTTAAAAGGTTTCTAATAAGTTTTCTTGATTGACTTTTCTGAAGATAAGGGAGTCTTACCCCAGGCCCAAGTATTAGGAAGTAAATCTGGTTTGCTTTCTTTTAAAAAAAAAATATATATATATATATCTTTATTTATGTTTGCTTTCTTTTATTTCAATTTTCCTCTTCTTTTTCTGTTGTCTCTGATAACCAGGGGTTGCCTATACTTAGCTATAGCTGGTATTGTGGAGCTGCTAGAATTACATTCAGGCACATGGACTGAAACTGGAATCAAATTCAGCTTTCCTGGTTTCATACTTTCAAGAAAGGCACTCTGCCATTGAGCCAACCTTAGATCTCCAAATTTGGATGTGGTCCATTCCCAGTAAAATAAATAAAATTATAGGTAAGTAAATAAAATAACTTTTTTCTTCATTGTTCCTTCCTGTTTCTGGATTCAGGACTCAGCAGGCCTGCTACTTCAGATCTGCTCGTCATTGTTTGTATTTCTACCCAATTAATTTTTCTTTGTTTCTTTGGGGGGGGGGCATACCCAGCAGTACTCAGAGGTTACTCCTGACTCTGTACTCAGGAATCACTCATAGAAGGCTCAAGGAGCAAATGGGCTGATGGGGAGCAAATCCTGGCCATCTACATGCAAAACAAGCATCTTACCCTCTTACTATCTCTCTGGCCCATTCTGATCAACAAACGTTTATCTTGTCTTCAAAACATGGCAGTATCTGTTATATTTTCTCATTTTTGTCTATCACTGGAACAAAGTGACTAGAGCATAAAACAATAATGCAATTTTGACAGAAGATGTGTTCATTTTTATTCTAAGCATCAAGATACAAACAGCTTCATGTAGATGGAAAAATGTAATACTCATGGAAGAACAAGAAACTTCCTAACTTGATTCTAAATCTGTGTTTGTAGGATTGGTGATTTTAGTGTTGATCTACATTCACCCAAAATTGGGGAGAATATGTGAAATATTTGAAGCATAAAGTAGAATATTTAAGATTGTCATTGATTGTATTTCTGGAAGGGAAGTGATGATTGTGGCCACTACTAACCACGTAACCCATTATAGTACAATCTCTTTCTCTAGTGGACTTCCTTTCTTTCAAAATTTCCAGTTAAAGACTTTACCATTACATTGATAAGTCAACACCACACATTTGAAATGTCAAAACAAGCCTTCAAAGATAGATCTATCCTTGAACTCACAATATATGCATTGCAAATTAGGAATACCTGGTAATGTGGCAGCAACAGAGGTGAGGGCTCCATGCATAGTAATAAAGTAAATACTATGCACCAAGCCTTCAGGAAGGACAATTTTGCCACTAAATGTAGGTAAGGGAACATATTTTATGTTAAAATATAGACTTAGAGCATGCACATAAAATTTATATGAACTTTTAATTTATTGTTTTATGTTTGGTTTGGGCTCCACACCCAGTGGTGCTCAGGGCTTACTCCTGGCTTTGAACTCAGGAATCATTCCTTGCAGACTCAGGACCATCTAGGCTGCCAGGAACCAAATATGGGTCATCTGAGTATAAGGCAAACACCTGATCCAGTGTACTATCTCTTTATGTAAATGTTTGTAAGAAAATGACAGTCTTTATATAAATTACCAGAAATTATTCATTGGAATTATAGTACAAAGATTAACGATTTAAGATTAAAGGACTGGAGTGACAGTACAGAGGTAGGGTGTTTTGCCTTGCATTTGGTCAATTGGATCAGATCCAAATTAGATCCCCAGCATCCCATATGATCCCCTGAGCTTCCCAGGAGTGATTTTTGAGCGCAGATCCAGGACTAACCCCTGAATGCTGCTGGGTGTGGCCCAAAACAAAACAAAAGATTAAGATTAAAAATGTAAACAGTAACTAGTCTTCCATAAAGTGATAAAGCAAGAGGTTGAAGTTTCTCAAGTGAGAATCTTGTCACTTCATCTGGTTTATCTGAAAAGCCAAAAAGAGTGCTTAGAATGTTTCCTTCCATGGTCCATTCTCTTTCACTAGACATCACCCCTTCCATCACCATACGTTCCCAGCATCTACGTGTTTTTTTTCCTCTTATGAAGGAATCCCTTATTTCATAGAAACAGAGGACTCCCAGAATCATTCATTTTAACCATTTACGCATTCCTCATTCATTCGTTTCTTTCTTTCTTTCTTGTTCTTTCTTCTTTCTTTCCTTCTTTTTCTTTCTTTCTTCTTTCTTTTTTTTCTTTCTTCTTCCTTCCTTTTCTCTCTTTCTTGTTTTTGGGTCACACCCAGCGACACTTAGGGGTTACTCCTGGCTCTGTGCTCAAAAATCGCTCCTGGAAGGCTCAGGGGACCATATGAGATGCTGAGAATCAAACCCAGCTTTGTCCTGGGTCGGACACATTCAAAGCAAACACCTTACCACTGTGCTATCTCTCTGGCCCCTCATTTTTCTTGTATATTTTCTTTTCTTCTCTTTTACAATAAAATGTTTATGGATATTTCTTGACATATTAGTAACTTTGCACTGCAAAAGCTCTTTCAAACTTATATTACTCTGATTTTTTTATCTACAGCACCTTGCTGACTCAAGAAGCTTACTCAAGAAGCTAACAACAGCAGCAACTAGATAGATGATAGATAGATAGATAGATAGATAGATAGATAGATAGATAGATAGATAGATAGATAGATAGATAGATAGATGATAGATAGATTTTTTTGTGTGTGTGCCAAAGTAGGCAATGCTCAAGGGTTGCTCCTGGCTCTGCACTCAAAAAGTACGCCTGGCAGACTCAGGGGAACATATAGGATACTGAGGATCCAATTTGGGTTGGCCACATGCAAGACAAACCTGCTCTGCTTTCTTCCAACTACTCACATGCAAAAGCCCTACCTGTGGTGCTATTGCTTCAGCCCATAGAAATAATTGTTATGAGGGTAGTAAGCAAATATCCCACTCATCCACTTCCTTAGCATAGTGGTTGATTGTTGATAACATTATCTGGAACTCTACATTTTCTGGTTGTTTGTTTGCTTTTTTATTTTTAGACCATACCCTGTAATGTACAGAGGTAATTCCTCACTCTACACTCAGGAATTTCTCCTGGCAGATCTCTAGGATCTGTCCTAGGCTATATGCTGGGGGGATGGGGGGGTGGGGGGGGGACTCAGGTTGGACACATTCGAGGCAAGCATCCTACCCACTATACTATTTCTTCAGTCCCAGGGGGACTTAAAGTTTAAATAGTAACTCATGTTTGTAAACATCTAGTGTTTTTCACTTTGCATACATGTGTCCAGTGAGAAAAAATAAAGAGGACATGTGACTTTTTCACTTGTTCTATACATGTACCATTTCTTAAATTTCAAACATTTTCATGTATAAGTTGTATTTTTCTTTAAAGTGCTTTCGGTGATGTAATTTTTATAAGTTAAATGTTTTGTTTTGTTTTTGTGCCATATCCAGTGACACTCAGGGGTTACTCCTGGCTCTGTGCTCAGAAAACATTTCTGAGGCTCAGGAAACCATATGGAATGCCTGAAATTGAACCCTGGTCTATCCCAGGTCAGCAGTATGCAAGGCAAAATATATTTTATAAAAATCTTTATTAGAAATTTTATTTAAAAAATAATATTTTATAAAAAATACAAAATACAAACTCCCTACCACTATACTTTCGCTATGACCCCTGTAAGTTTAAGTTTTTTGAAAAGTCAAGGATCAAATCCAGAACCTTACAACTTAAAGGCATGTGCTCTGCCTATCATTTTTATTTTTTTCTCAATGTGAGTACAATGGATATTAATCACAATAGAGATTTTTTTTGTTTGCTTGTTTGTTTTGCACTGGTAGTTAACAGAATTTATTCCTGGGTTTGCACTCAGAGATCACTCCTGGCAGAACTCAGAGGACTACATGGGGTACCAGGGATTGACCCCAGATTGGCCAATGCAATGCTAGTACTCTGCCCGCTGTACTATTGCTTCAATACCTAGTACAATAAACTTTTTGTTTGTTTTTTGTTTTCGCTTTTTGGGCCACACCTGGTAATGCTCAGGGTTTACTTCTGCTATGTGCTCAGAAATCGCTCCTGGATTGGGGGACCATATGGGACGCCAGGGGATCAAGCCACAGTCTGTCCTAGGCTATCGCCGGTAAGGCGAACGCATTACCACTTGCACCACTGCTCTGACTCCTAGTACAATAAACTTTTAATGAATTAAGTATCTTTTACATACAGATTTACCTTTCAAATTACCTTTAAATTCTATAGTTCAATATGAAAAAAATAAACATGATTCATTTTTGTGGAAAAAAACTTGTATATTGGGGCCGGGCGGTGGCGCTGGAGGTAAGGTGCCTGCCTTGCCTACACTAGGACGGACCGCAGTTCGATCCCCCGGTTTCCCATATGGTCCCCCAAGCCAGGAGCGACTTCTGAGTGCATAGCGAGGAGTAACCCCTGAGTGTCACTGGGTGTGGCCCCAAAACCAAAAAACAAAACAAAACAAAAAACTTGTATATTATGCTAAAATCGAAGTAAAAAAAATTTTACTCCGATTTTAGCATAATATACAAGTTTTTTTCCACAAAAATGAATCATGTTTATTTTTTTCATATTAATACCATTTCTTGGAAGACTAAGATCATTTAGTGGGATAAAAGCAGACAGCTATCCTAAACTTTTCAAAATTTTCCAGCTAGAAAATATAGCATATAAGGAATTTGCTCTGCACAGAGCTGACCTGGGATCTATCTCTGCCATCTTATATGGTGCCCAAAATCCCTGCAGGAGTAATTCCTGGACACAAAGCCAGGTGTGACTCCTGAGCAACTTTGGGTGTGGACCAAGAAACCAAAACAGCAACATAAAAAGACCAATGTTTAATTTATGCCACTTGGCTTCTTCAAACTAAAAATGAAATAGCACTTGTGGCTGGTTTTTTAAAGAGGCAATGTGCACTGGATCAATGGGAACCACTACATTAGGTTTTCCCAGTATCCATAATTGCCATTAAGTCACCATTACAAACTATATCTTTGGACACCTGAACTTTGTCTTAAATTTTTTGTGTATTAATTAGCAAAAGTGTCTGTTCCAAGGTACCAGAAAAGCCTAAGAGATTGCATAGGGTGTTTCATTTAGTATAAACTGGACCTGATTAAGTATTTTAATCAGTTCTCAGCTTTTCCAGGTGCCTGCTATTTTCCCAGTTCTTTCAAGCAAAACTCCACAGTACACATGTTAATCCAACTTTCTGTAGCCTATAGTCTGTATATTTGTTGTCTCATTCCACTTTTATTATATTCTCATAGCTGCTTCTTCATTTTATGCATGTCAACTTTATGCTTTGTCAGCATACAAAAGGTTTCATTGGTGGACTTTTTTTTTTTTTTTTTTTTGGTTTTTCGGGTCACACCCATTTGATGCTCAGGGGTTACTCCTGGCTATGCGCTCAGAAATTGCCCCTGGCTCGGGAGTACCATATGGGATGACGGGGCATCAAACCACGGTCCAATCTTTCCTTGGTTAGTGCTTGCAAGGCAGACACCTTACCTCTAGCGCCACCTCGCCGACCCCTAAAAGGTTTCATTGAAACATCCTACTATTAGAGAGTGGAGGAAGCCTGAGTTATGTGCAGAGTACCCTGTAAGACCCTAAAAATACAAAGATGAATTGAACACAGATCCCTGCCTCTAACTTATTCTCTAAGAGAAACCAATGCATAAACAATTACTGAGAAAGTGATGAGCTAAGATTTATACCAGAGATTAAGGCAATTGCCACCAGCATTCCTGCTTCTCTGGAAGACCAATAAGACAAACTTCACAAATAGGATCAGGGCCATGTGGGGCAACTACCCTTTCCTGAAGTCCAGAGATTTCTCAGAGTACCCCCAGCCCCATGGCTACCTTGCAGGCATAGAGAATGCAAACGCAGAGAGAGCATACACTCTCTTTCTCAGGGAATCTGGGAGTCCAGCTGCACCCAAGGGTGGGAGTGGGAATGAATGAAATGAATAGCTTGTTCTAAAACAATGAATATTTGTTGTAAAACCAATAAGCAATTTGTATTGTTTATTATGAATTATATGAAAATTATTAATTTGTTAAAGTTAAAGATTCAAGGAGAAAAGTTGTACAGAGTCAGAGGTAGGTGACTTAGCTCAGTATATAAATTTTATATAATAAATAACTCAAGGTCTTTATCACTCATTTAGTAACAATAGTATTCCTTTCTAAAACAATAATACTTTTAATATATTTATTTAGCATTATCCAAGTTGGCTGTTAATCTGTAATGCAGCAAATTAGTTTGAGAAAATATGTGGCTAACATTTTTCCTACTGACTTATTGGACATTGATTGACAAAGCAATGAAGTCTGTAAAATCATGTCTACCCATTGACCCAGATATTCAACTTCTATGAATTTATATCAAAAATATAATGATGCAATGAGAAAGAATCTAACCTTTCTCATTGCATCATTAGGGGTACTAAAGAGATAGCTCAATAACTTAAAATGCTTGCTCTGCTGTTGAAGAGAAGAAACCCCTGTCCATATTTCTAACTGGTTAACTTTGAGGTGGTCCAGGCCCTGCTTTGAAAAATAAATTATTTTGTAATTTCTGCTTCTGTACTCTCTCCTTCCAGGTACATGCAAATGCCATCAACTTCTGTCAGATAGTCTATAAAATGGAGCTTTTGCTTTTGTTCTGAACCCAGTTCAGCAACACTAGCTCACCTGGGTTCACTAGCATAATATAATTGTCTTTTCCCACTTTCTCAAGGTGTGTTTCTTGGTTTCTCATTGGATTTTTGTGGGAATTTCGTCAACACTGCAAGCACATGACCAATAGTTTGATTGCTGGTACTAGAGCAGTTCCTAATGACTGCAGTTTATGCCTAGTAGATCAATCATCTGGATCTCTCCAGTGCTAAAAATGACTTCTGACCACTTCACAGCCTGACACACTGTGAACCACAAATAGACATGTATGTGACATGCTGGTCAACACAACAACAAAGTGAAGAGGTGGGATGAGATTAAAATAAAATTTGGGACCAGACAGATAAATGTGAAGCTTAGAGCAGAAGGGACTCCATTTTGCTAACCCAATGTCAAAGTTCTATTTAAGGACTAAGTTTCTATCCCAACAATAATGATGCAGACCCTAAGGTCCAATAAACCACAATATTATAGCCTAGACATCTAGCCATAAAAAGGACATCATGAAACACCATAGACAACAACCAGTCAACTTAAAGGTCAAGACCTCCTGCTTTTAGCCTATACAACCTGGCTTATGATCCCTGGGGGAATTGACTCCTGTGGAAGGTGGCCCTGATCAGTCAGTTTGTAGCTGTTGGTTGATGGAACGGAGCTTTGCTTTGTTTTATTTCAGTTATGTAATCCATCCTATGGTTCTTGACCCTAACATTTGGAGGCTCATCCAGGATCAAACAACATAGGACAGATCACCAAGGTCTTATGGATATTCTGAGACCTCCTCAAGATAGGTGAGGACCTAAGAGGAATGGAGCTTCAGTGGGAATCTAAGGGGAAGAAACTGGTTGTAATATGACTTCCATGAGCTGGAGGTTGTTCGGGGACGCGCATTCCTTTCTCAAGGCAGCTTTTGGGTTCAAAGTCCACAGGATCTGAGAAAGTGTGAGTTCAAGTCCCACAGGGCAAGAGGATCTGAAAAAGTGTGAGTTCAAGTTCCACAGGGCAAGAGGGTCAAAGACTCTGAGATCTGATACTTTCTAGGTTCAGCTGTGTTTTTGTTGTCAATGGGCAGACTATATTGTCTCTTTGTCTTTTGTGTCTGCTGTCTTTGTTGTTGTGTCTGCTGTCTTTGTTGTGTAAGTTAATTTGCAGATCTGGTACCAGAAGAGCAGGAGAGACAACCTTCTCCTCTTTCTATGCATGCTACAGGTCTGTAGTCTGTTTATGGGAATGTAGGCGGGAGGGCTGCAAGAAGCCAGGCAGTCTTGGCTGGGTTGAGTGGGCAGCAGACCAGGACCAAGAGCAGGGACGGCAACCTAGTCCTTTCTAATGTTGAGAGTTGGCTGGAGAAGAGCAAGAGAGAAGTTAGATGCTGATGAGAACAACAAAGAGGGGCCACGGGAACTAACAAAAATCTAGCAGGAAATAGCTCCTATCCTGTAAAGAATTAGTACCAGGTGTGGGAGACATTTCTGTCGGACCCATTTCAGGGAAAGCTCAACCCTCACAGCATGTATATCCAAAAAACTGGATTATAGGGCTCTATGTCGTTCTCCTCTTTACTCCAACAGGATTGAAGTAGATGCAGAAACTGACCTGTTCGTGCAGGTGAGGACTTCCTGCAGATCCAGAAGACTCAGCTCCCAGAACCAGGGCGAAATGCAGATCATCCTGTTGCTCCTGCAACCAAGGTAACCATGGTACCATTGACTGGATGAACACCCCCATTCGCTTGTGGACTATATACTTGGACTCTTAACCAGATTGTGAATGAAGGGTTTGTGGGTCAAACTCCCCGCAGGGATCCCGCTCTTAAACTTTGACTTACAAGATTTGTTTGGCGTTTCTTTTATTTTTTTTTTTATGGGGGTGGGGGTTGGCCACACCCGGTGACACTCAGGGGTTACTCCTGGCTATGCGCTCAGAAATCGCTCCTGGCTTGGGGGACCATATGGGACACCGGAGGGCGAACCCCGGTCTGTCCTAGGCTAGCGTACGCAAAGCAGACGCCTTGCCTCTAATACCACCACTCCTGCCCCTTTGGTGTTTCTGATTATGCTCCACTGATCTCCTCACCTGTTCAATTCAGGCTTGAGTAAATGCAGTTAAGATGATTGTGCTGAGGCCGGAAAGATAGCATGGAGGTGGAACGTTTGTCTTGCATGCAGAAGGACAGTGGTTCCAATCCCAGCATCCCATATGGCCCCACGAGCCTGCCAGGAGCGATTTCTGAGAGTAGAGTCAGGAGTGACCCCTGAGCACTGCCGAGTGTGACCCAACAAACAAACAAACAAAAAAAGGTTGATTGTTCTAAGGTCCAATAGGTATGTGCCAATAAGTAGGGACAGGGGATATGGGCCTTAAGGAGAATCAAGGATTTGACACAGTTGACACAGGTGCAAGAGAAGAAGAGTGAATGTGAAGCCTAGGGCAGAAGGAAGTCCGTTTTGTCAACCCAATGTTAAGTTTCCATTTAAAGCTAAAAAGGCTAAGTTTCCATTTGAAGGTTAAGCATAAACCCCAAGCCCCCTGGGTGCACCCAAAAGAACAAAACAAAACCAGAAAACAAACTCCACAAATAGGCAATAGAAGAGTTCTTATTCAATCTGATAAAAGGAATCTACAATAACAAATCTCTGACCAGCATTATATTTAATGGTACTGGTTTCCGGGTTTCCAAGGCAACTCTATATACTGCAGAGTAGTTTCAAATTGCCATAAACTCATGGAGAGCAATTTGGCAATATGTAGTTGGAATATTCTTTATTTATGTGCTTTCAGGTATGGACAGAACAAGAAAATAACCACTTCTCTTCTCCCATCAAACCAACATATTATTAAAGGTGTTAAAAAGAACAATTAGGTAAATAAAACAATAAAAAACACAAAGTTTATAAAAAAGGGAGAAAATGTCTTTATTCATAGAAATACGTTTGGATATGTAAAAATAATAAAATAAACACATAGGATTGCAATTACTAGATGTGGTTTGAATAAAACTAGCATGGGTCCAGATTGCAAAATCATACCTAAAAATTTTAATAGATCATTGAAAAATAATAAAGGCACACGGGGAATCCATTATAATTATGCTTATAATATAAATATAGAAATTCTTCCTAGTAATGAAATAACATTTAGGAATATTAAAAATAACTATAACATGGGCCCGGAGAGATAGTGCAGCGGTGTTTGCCTTTCAAGCAGCCGATCCAGGACAAAGGTGGTTGATTCGAATCTCGGTGTCCCATATGGTCCCCCCCCCCCCCCCCCCCCCCCCCCCCCCCCCCCCCCCCCGCCCGTGCCTGCCTGCCAGGAGCTATTTCTGAGCAGACAGCCAGGAGTAACCCCTGAGCACCGCTGGGTGTGGCCCAAAAACCAAAAAAAATAAAAAACTATAACAACAATAACAAAACATTTTCATGGCAATACACAGTAAGCAAAATAAAAATGAGAATTAAAAATGGGGGGAGGACCCGGAGCAATAATACAGCCTTAGGGCATTTGCTTACACACAGTTAATTCAGGACTGATAGCAGTTCAAATCTGGCATCCCATATGGTTCCCCCATGCCTTTTAGAAGTGATTTCTGAGTGCACAGCCAGGAGTAACCCCTGAGCAA
>PVKC010025773.1:0-16421 GCA_004027635.1 Crocidura indochinensis
GTGTACACAGGAACCAATATTTTCAAATATCCTCTCAAGCCTTCAGATCTCTCACTGAAGTGTGTTGGTAAAATTATTTGCCTGGGAGGCCCTCGCCTGACTCCCAGAATCCTCAGAGCTGGCACCTTTCTTGGCAAAGAAGAATTAAAATGGCTGCTGCATGCAAGTTGCTTTCCAGCAGGGGCTGTAATAGAAAGGATTTTTCTGAATTTTCTAGATGTCTCTAATCTAATGATAAAGGCCCTTAGAAATTCAAGAGGAAGGCTGGGTGCAGTAATTCTGAAAAAGACAGACAGGCCATTGGGAGCTTAGAGGTAGAGCATCAGCCTTGGCAATTAGAAGCCCTGGGGTCAAGCTTCAGTACCACGGTACAAAGGTAGTAGGTGGTGAGGAGGAGCATGCTGGGAGATAGCTTAGTGACAGAGCACATTCTGGAATGTAAGATAAGGGAGTAGTGCTAACTGTAGCCACTGAGGTTAGAGTCATTGGTTACAACAACAATACAATAGAAAACTCACATTGGCCATGCGCTTGGAAATGTATGATGGCACATTGGTTGGTAGAGCCAGGCTGGAGAAATGCTCAAAGGAACAGAATTGAAGTAAACCCAAGGCATGACATGAACCTCTGAGCATGCACCCTAAGCTGTGACCTAGAAGGATCTCCAGAGCTCCATGACCTCAAACCAATACAAACAAGTAAAACAAGCCTGGTGGGACCAATACACTAGTTAGGAGAATGTCTCAGAGACATAACAGATTGGAGGTGACTTCAACCCCATTGTGCCTTCCCTCATGGTGGCCAAAGGTAGGGCAAACCTCCTTCACCTCAAGTCATCCTTTGCACCCACCCCCTGCCAACTGGATGCCAAGCCTGATATACCCTGATTGTCGAATAGAAATGTGGCATGAAAAGTCTGGCAGAAGACAAAGCCAACAATGATATCTTCCACAGACCTGGAGGCAAAACAGTCAGTACTTCCATTTCCTTTTTTACCTGAAAGACAGATGCTAAATCTGACCAGTGCAGAGACACAAAAACAAGGCAGAGGGAAAAAAGTGTTTGTTGCTGTTGGAACACACATCTTTGGAATGATTGATTGACTCTTTATTATTTGCTTTACCTTCACTCCAGTTAAAAGAGTCTGGGATTCTGCCCAAGAGGTTGATTAATAAGCCTTCAAAAGCTGCTTGTCTTTAAAGGATTCATCTGAGTCCATTTCAATGTTCTTTTGTTTGTTTCTGCAGCGGAAAGGCCACCAACTCTGAGTTCCTCTTGGTTGATTTGCTCTTCCACTAAATGTCCAGTCGCTATTGTTTTATTGCAATCTATTTACAAGAAATGGGCGATTTTTTTTCCATGATGCCTGGAGCCGTGGGCTGTGTTTATTTATTGCTTTTGTGCACACCAGAACCAGTCCTTGGGATTCAACTGCCAATGTAAGGGATTAAGGGGCTAAGTGAGTCTGACTAGAGCAGGAATCTTTCAAATGTGCTTCTCTCACCCAGCTCTTTTGCAGGCAATTTTTATTTAACACACACACACATCCGCACACACACACATCCACATAGCCACTGTCCTTATTACAGCTTGGTAACAAAACAATTGCATTTACCCAAGATCGCGGCCATTTCTTTTGATGCCATTCTCAGAAAGGGAAACAGTACACACGTAGAACAAGCATCATTCTCCAAATATGCTTCTTGCCGTCATTAATCATCTACTTTTGCCCTTTGCTGGAACGCGCCCCACAGAAATATTTAGCATCCGTCCTACCACTGAACAGCCCCTTCTCGGCAGCCACGGAAGGGAATCTGCTCAATTGCCTGGAAACCATTTCTGTCAGAAACATTTTCCTTCGGACCAGGGGACCATTGGCATAGCTGCTCATTCCCAGCCTCTGGCAGTAGTGAGTGCTGAAGGATAACCCGAGGCCACCACATCTGGGGACTTTGGAGTAGGAGGGGGAAAAACCACCCCATCCTGAACACAGTCTCTTCTGTCCCTGACTGCTTGGCATACAGGACTCAGGAGACAGGTTATGGAAAACTGAGAAGCCTCTTAGTTAAAGCTCAGACTAGTACTTGGCTTAAGTCACCATCTTGGTCCAATGCACAAAATGGTAAAAGGAATGAAGAGGATAGGGGTGATGATAGTGGTGGTAATGATGCTGCTGGTGACATATGGTGACCACCACATGACAGTTTTCACATCTGAATTTTTTTAGCTCATTTTCAGCGAGGAAACAAATTTTTGTGTCAGTCCAAAATTGTTATGAGTGAGAGAAAACCTAGATCTGAAGAGCTCAAAAAAATGCCCCTTAACAATTGATTAGAAATTCCTTTGTTTTTCTATTGCAACATGGCTAGTGCTGATTAAGTATGTTTTTTAGGGGGACAGTACACTACCAGATGTTGAACTCTGGCCTTTGCAAAGTGACATGCCAGGAGCACCCACTTCCCATTGGTGGTTCCAATCATGACTCTAGACATTGATTGTCTGAGTTCCCCTCTTGTGAACCAACTCCTGCTTTTATCCCTTGCTAGAGAGTCCAGATGGGAACTTACTGCCTTCTCCATATGACACAGATTCTGCATCTTCATAATTAAAACACTATCTCCTCTCTATCCCTGCAGTCCCCTTCCTTCTCTCTCCAGGTTTCGAGATTTAAAGGTCATATAAACCCACATGGACTGTGCAAGTGGCAGGTCTCCAGAGAGAAAAGCTGGGTGCTGCTCTAAAAATGAGAGAGGGAGACAGGAATGTCACGCACAAGTTGCGCTCCATCCAAGCACAGCTTCTAATTCCTGAAGTGCCCTGCACTCTGCATCTTCTCATGAGATTATTCTGTTAAAGGTCAATGCAGTTGCATTAAGGTTGGCTTTAAGCTTCTTAACATTTGCTGTCTCGTTTCTATTCCTCTCAAAGCTCTTCTTTGTTCAACTTGGCTCTCTCAGTGATTCTAACCAGAAAGTAATAAATTCTAGAAACAGAATTCCCATCTCTCTCTCACTCGCTCTCTCTCCCTTCCCTCCCCACTCCAGATCCTCTCCTCCCACACTTTTGCTCTCTCTCTCCTTCTCCAGAAAAAATAAAGTCAATGACATTTCCACTTGATATAATTTTTCCAATAAGTTGTTTCACATCTTAGAAGATGCTTCATTGTCAACAATATTAGAAACCAGGTCCCAGAGCAGAAATCGCAAGCTCTATGGAAATCTTCTCTCCTGTGCAAATTCCCAGGCCATTTAGTCTGAGTGAGAGAGGCCAAGGATGACTTCTCAAGGGCAGTCTGATCCTGTTCTGAGCTCACTTGGACAGAAAACACTACCTAGTGTCCTACAACGCTCCCCAATCTTTTGAAATTCTTCTGCCTTAAGATTATCATTAGGTTACTTGAGCCATAGACAAAAACCATTCGGAAATCTCAAGTTACCTGCCCAAAAAGATGGAGATCAATCTTTTCTGTAACTTTCTTGAGTCAACATGTTGACCAGCAAGAAGACCATAAAGTTGGTGGGAATCCAGAACAACCTGGAATAAGCAGAGACATATTCCAAGCAATCTGGAGTTCCCCAGGGTGGTTTCAATTTCAATCTCTCTCTGTGATGGTCTTCCAGAGTAACACCAAACTGTCTTTTTGGTCAGCAGCTTCTGACACATCTGTTATCACTCACAACCTGGTAATATTCCCACAGTGCCCTTTCTAGCAACATCTTCCAAGAGTTCTTTTCATCTTTTTTTTTTTTTGGTAAGGTCAAAAAAATAATAACTCCAGTAATCAGGTCTCTTCCTGGATTCCATTTTATAATCTTGATTGGGTCAAACACTTGGAAATGATAGTAAGAAGCTCAGCTCACAGGGAGACAAATTGAGTTGGCTCTCATGCAACAGAACTTTCAGGCCACCATCCCTCCATGCAAAGTCATTTTTGTGGCAACCTGGCAGGGGACACATCCCCATCTTAATGAGAAAACAGAAAGTTGGAGGGGTTCTGTCTCCCAGGCCCAAGATGATCTTGAATTATTAAAGAGGATGTTGGTGGATGGATTCAAAGTTAGTCTCTACTTGTTAAACATAAAATTGCACAGAGCAGAAATCCTATCCATGTGCCAAGGAGAAGGGAGCTGGACAACATCGTTCTAAAAGGATATAAGAATGAAATGGTAAATGTAACCTGGATGATTGACAGCAGTGCTGCAAGAAGTGTCTTATCATAGACACTGCTAGACTCAATATCAAAGAAGGGAAGTGAGCAAATACCTCTTCAGATGCTTAAAATGCAGCTGAATTTCCTTTGCAATGTTATATTGGAAAATGTTCAAACATGGAGCCACATCGAAAGAAGAGCGACATGTTTGTGAGCAGCATTCAGAGCCAGTTTTTAAAATATTTGGCCAGAGACTGGAGAGATAGTACAGGGGTAAAGGCAAATTGTTTTTCACGCTGCCCGAACCGGTTCGACCCATGGCAGTGACTATGCTCTCCCAAGTACCAATGAGGGGTCACATCTCAGCATAAACCCTTGAGTAGCCCCTGTGTTTCTGATGCAGTAGAAATTCCCTTTCAGGAACAAAAATATCAAATGGCCAAAATCTGTTTGGGATGTGGATTCAGAGTGTTTTTGCTGACCCCGTTGAAAAGTAAGTCGCAAACATTGTGACACTGAATCTCTCAATTCCGTAGCATGCGTCCAAAATCCAGGACGTTCTTCTACATAACTCAAATAGGCTTTGAAAGTCATGGTCCATAAATCTTTGGCATCATAAAACTAACGGGAAAAAAATATCCCTTTTGCTGTCTGTGAATTGTCTTTGGTTTAGAATGACTTTGGGCAAAACACATTTTTGACTTTGGCTCTGTAATCTCATGGCATCCATTCAGTTTGCGTGATTTATTCTACAGACGAAATGAAAAGGCAAGTCTGAGTTGCCCATTCCCTGAAGGAACTGAACGAACGTAATGTCACTCTCTGGTGGTTTAAGCTTGGTGGTGTAAACTAGGGTATCTATATAGAGTACAATGGACCTCAGCAGAGAATGTCAATCTAGTTACACAAAATGGTGGTGAGGTCTGCAAGGCTGGGCTAGAATACACATTAGGATAAGGTCTAAGTTTTTGTTCCAAGGGGCTGGGTTTAGCAGGCTTAGCACAGCGAAAGTGAGTGTCCAGCTAGACCTCATGTCAATGGGGATAATATCTAGGAGTGCTAATGGGGAACGACTTCTGGAACTGGATCTGGGGGCTGCTGATCTCAGGAGACGACAGCATGGTAGCATGATGCAGACAATTGCAATAACAGCAGCTACAAAATAAATCCCCCCTTGTCCTTCCTCAGAAACTCATGCTCACTGAGCAGGCTGTGGAGATAAGTTGGCATCCCCTATAGCTTCCTTGGCCAGGCTAAGATCATTATCCCAAAGACTTGGCAACTCCAGTCCTCATGTTTAATTTATGAGCTGGGTGTCTGATGTTCTCACTAACTTTCATTCATCCATCCAATCACCCATGCCACAGAAAGACCCTTACGAAGGGCTCTTTGGATGCATCATCATCTTCCCTGTTCTCTCTTCATCTTTGTCCTCTTCCTCCTCAATCCATCTTCAAAAGAAGCTTCAGTATTGTTCTGCGTGATCAAAGTGGAATCACCTCCTTTTTTAGGGGAGGACACACCTGGTGTTGGTCAGCTGTTAATTCTGGTTCTGCGTTCAGCAATCATTCCTAGTAGGTTTGGGGGACCCTATGGGATGCTGGGGATCAAACCCAGATTGGCCACATGCAAGGCAAGTGCCTTATTGGCTATACTATCTTCCTAGCCCCTGATCTATCACTTTTAATCACCTTCTGTTGCCAGTATATCCTGAAAGATCCCTTTCAGCAGTTTGAACTGTTAGAAGCTGAGGCCTAGAGGGAGTTAGAATTAGGATATGAATTCACTCAGAATTTCGGCTACACAGGGTGAAGACCCGGTATCCCGTTAAGCCATCCTGGGAGTCCCAACATCCAAGCATTTCTGAACATTCAAGATAGACATTGTATCCTTGATTGGGGCCTGAGAAAATCTCACCAAAGCAAAGGCCTCCTAGTCAGCCCCCAGGTCATTACAGGCCTGAGGGCATATCTCTAAAATTCATCTGTGGAATAAGACCTCAGTTGATTTCAGATCATCACAGTTTTGACTAGAATCTGGTTCTAGTGAGACTTGAGCATTCTTTTGTGATGGTACAATGGGTAGGGGGTTTTCCTTGCACACAGTCAGTCTATGTTCAACCTCTAACACCCCTGTGCCTGTCAGGAGTGTCCCTGAGATTCCAAGGTAGGAGTAACCCCTCAACATAAACACAAAAACAAACAAACAAAAATAATGTGTTTGAGGTTCAGTGCAAAAGGAGAAGAGGGGTTAGGAAAGGGAGAGAGAGAGAGAGACATCTCCTCACCCTCACTGCCTATTTATGTACCATTGTCAGACATAATGAATGAAGTTCTTACCCAACATTGCCAACGTTCAGCAAAGACATCTTGAAAGATGCCAGTGGGGAAATACTTTGTCCACAGCTCATTTGATTCTTTTTACATATATGAGCTAAAATGACATCTTTTGAAGTTGGAACTTGAGAGAGAAAGTACAGGGATTGTTAAGGCACTTGCCTTGCACAGTGGATTCTGGTTCCATCCCCAACATTATGTATGATCCCAGTGTATATCCCATCATGACTCTATAACCAAATAACTGAGATTTCATGAATTAGCCTGTGAGCAAATCGTTTCAAATTTTGCCACTGAGAACAACTCTTCCTGAGGAACTTCTATTTCTGAGCAGTCCAGGGAAAGCGCTGCTGGGCTCTAGAGCAATCAACTCACATAACTGAGACATAGGTATGAGCTTGATCACACCCCCACCCAACATGGAAGCCCTCTGGGGCTCTCTGGTTCTCTGGTTCTTCTAGAAACTTCTGGGTTCTGTGAGGGCAGAAATGAGGCCCTCTTTGTTAGGCAGCCCTTCCTCCTCCAGTGCCATATGCTTTTTACTGGAGCTCTACCAAAGAAGGAGCTTTTTCTTTCTTTGTTAATGCTATTATATTTTAAGGGCTCAATGGATTAAATTAGACCCACCCAGGAAAAAAATCTCCCTTGCAATTAACTAAAATCAGCTGAAGAGTAATCTGTCTCAAGGACTGATATAATATTCACTGCTCTTGATCACATTCAAGGTGGGAGGCATCTACAAAAATGCCTGGGAGCCGCTGGATAATAGAATGAGAGGAGGGATGTCTCTTTGGAAATCTGCACACCACAGTTTTAAGGGTTAATATCCCTTGAGACTAGAGAGAGAAGACAGTAGACTGAGCACTTGTCTTGCACATATTAGATCTGGGTTTAATCCCTGGCACCCTACTTGGCACCCAAACCTGCTATAAGTGATCCCTGAATACCATTGGATGAGGCCCCCAAAGAAGTCCTTCTGAGAGGTGAGCCAATACTTGCCTTTCTTTACCAGCCCACTAGTGCCAACAGATGCATCTTTTCCACCCAACACCATCAGTGGACCCTAATATTCAATAAGTGAACGCTAAGATCCTTGCTGAATGATGGCGCTGCACCTTTCTCTGTCAATCATTCCCCCTTGTAGATTTGGACTTGCATATATGCATGGTATATCTATGCGTATTTTGATGGTTGTATGGACAAAGCTGCATTACCTCAGAGAATCCATTCAGATTGGTTCTTCACTCAGTTAGTTGTAGACAACTAAGTGGAAGGGGAGTGTCAGACTCTGTTCAAATAATTGAGAAGTGACTGAACAGTTCCTCTTGGCATGAAATAGCCGACACTTTGGCATACCCAAATGCTTTGGGATGTTCCCCATCATTCCTAAACAGGAAAGAAAAATCACATTTTCAGTTTTTCAGGAAAAAGAAATCCAGATTGCATTTAGCCAGCCATTTTGAGAATGAGCCATTCTGAGAATCTGGCACCATTACTAGAGAACCCTGCTGAGGGAGTTGGGAGGTAGGGTCACAGTATTTTTTGTAGGAAAGAAAGAACCAGAACAAAGAGGACACCCTTCTCACCCTAGCCTGCTGCCAAGTTAGATGAACTCTGTTACAAATTGTGCGCATTGAATATCAACCCTTTTCTGAATCAGGTACCTAGCTGGGCAGTTAATGCTTTGCTGTCATGCTGCCTTTGTGATGGTTGCTTGAGGCAAGCAGGGGCGAGGGGCAACAGTAGAATGAAGAAACAGGCCAGTTTTGTACCAGTTCTGGTACAGAAGCCCCTGAGAGAGAGGTCCTGTCTCATATAATGAAACCTGAGCTGGAGTTACTTGAAAGAAGATTGCCTCTATCAGATTCGATGTGTTGGGTAATGCCCATGACCCTCTCCTGTCCTCCCCCCAGCCCCAGGGAGACTGTGGTTAGAGAACTCAAATATTTGGGGTTCTGGCCTTCAGTGGTCCCCTGGATACTCTCCCTGTCTCTGCCTTGATGTGTTTTCAATCAGACACAGGAAGGCAAAGAGCCATTATAGTCATCTTTCTTAATCATTGTCACCTCCAAAGCAGGAGTCATTGGAGTTCATGACTTGGGGCTTTTAAGAGAGAAATAAAAAAGGAAAAAGAAAAACAGAAAAATGCTGAGGGAGGGATACTTGGCCTGCATTGCAATTTTTACAAACATCCATTGCTTTGTCTCAAGAGGATACACTTGAAAGTTGGGGCATGTAGCCTCCCCGCTGCCTCCTAGGTCCCCAAGACATGTGCTAAGAAGCTTTGGGGAATTGGGGGAAGAGGTGTCAAGGCAACCTGAAACATTTGGGAAGGTTGTTGAATTTCCATTTGGAGAATCCCACCTGGAGAACAGAGGCAAAGGAATTTGGTTGAGGGCAGCAGGAGGTCAGGGGAACCACAAGCTCCCCCAAACAGTCTTATAGTTGTGCTAAGGAAGACAAAGAGAAGCAGTGCCCAACTCCTGGAGAATCCTTTGAGATCAATTTTTGTGTCTGTTCTTTGGCAAGACTTGTGGTGGCTGGAGGCAAGAGTGACCTCTATTTTGGGTCACCCTATTTTGGGGCCAAATCACCTGCTTGCCCTCAGGGAACTCTGCCAACTCTCCTTCATCACTGGGTTCCTAGGGAGCAGGGCAGAGCCCAAGTATTTATACAGGATCCTATTCTGGACCTGGGCAGTGTTAAAAGGCCCACAGTGTTAGAAGAGCGCAATTGACATTTAGTGTCCTGTACGACCTTTTATTTCTTTCATCCCTTGCTGGCACTCCCATTCACACTTGCCCTCCAGTCTCATAAAACCTCCTTCAGCTGCATCCATTAAGAGAAAGGAAGGTGGAGTGGAGAGATAGCATGAAGGTAAGGTATTTGCCTTGCATGCAGCAGGTCAGTGGTTCAAATCCTGGCATCCCATATGGTTCCCCGCATCTGCCAGGAGCGATTTCTGAGTGTAGAGCCAGGAGCAACCCCTGAGCGATGCCTGGTGTGATGAGAGAGAGAGAGAGAGAGAGAGAGAGAGAGAGAGAGAGTGAGAGAGAGAGTTTTCAACAAAATTCTATATTTCCTTGGCAACTTTCATCTTAGCCTGCACTGATTGTCTTGAATTTTATGAAATCCAAGGACTGAAAAACCTGGTGACCTATTCCTAGCTAGAATCAGAAAGTGGCTAATTGAGATGAAGGCAGCCACGGCAGTGCTCAGACTTTGTCAAACTGATCCTTAAGTTTGTATGAACATGACTTTTCCCTGTTTGAATGTGAAGTAATTAGGCAAAAAGATAAAAAAAAGGAAGAGTCTGACACGAGGATTCAAATCCCCATGTAGATTAAATGATTCTCTTTAGGATCCACGAAGACTTTGAAAGTTTTTCTCCCCCACTGGAGCATATGTATTGCATTCCCCCCCATCCGGGAATGAGAAAGGGAATGAGAAAGAAAGATGGAGATTCACTGAGAGTTTAAGCTCTATATAATGCCCAAGAACAGACTTTTATTTTATACACACACACACACAAAAAATCTACTTTCTGTGAAGGAAAAGTGGGACAGGCAGGAAAAAGAGCCTTCCCTGCTTCAAAGCAGCTGCTACAAAACACTTAGGAGAGTGGAAGGGAGCATTTGGAAAGGAGTGTGCAAGCAACATAGAAATAGAAATAGAGAGAGATAGAGAAAAAAAGGGGAGAGAAGAGAAGCCATGCACCACCAACTTATACAACACAGTCTAATAAATTGCCTTGGAGCCAGACCCAGAGGAAAATAAAGGCAAGCAGACAGATTCCAATCAAAATCGGATCTGTTCCTTACTTCTTGTCCGACCGGTCACCTTCCATCCAAGATCTATCGCTGCATTGACATTTGGAAAGGCCTTCTTGGGAAAAATTAAAACATTAACATACCTCATTATAGGAGAAATCAAGAAGCAAGAACTACAGAGCCAGGCCAGAACCATTTTATGTTCCACTTGAGAGCTTAAGTCATAGAATCTTTATTCTAAATTTAATTTTTAACAAATATATAGCTATAATCAAACCTTGTTTTATCTTGGACATTGCAAAATTGTTTGAGTTTTGCATATTTTTGAGGTGCTTAGATTTATAATTTATTTTTGAAAAAAAATTCTTTCATTGAATCACCATGAGATACGCAGCTACACACTTGTCTCTGATTGAGTTTGTCATACAATGTCCAAACACCAGTGCTCATTTCCCACCACCAATGTCCCCAGGTTCCCTCCTGTTACCTCCCCTATTGCCTACCTCTAGAACAGACATTTTTTCTTCTCTCTCTGTCTCTCTCTTTTTCTCTTAGACATTGTTGTTTGCAATATTACTATCATTTTATTTCCTTTCAATACTCAGTTTTTGTTCAGAGTGATTACTTCCAACCTCATTGTCCTAGTGGTGCCTTCTCCACCTTAACTTCACTCCTCTGCTCTTTGTGGTAAACTTCCTACCATGAACTTGTCCTTATGGCTTTTGTCTCTGTTGTCTTTGGAAATTATGTGATAAAATCTTAATCGGTCACATGTCTTGTTGTAAGATAAGGAGGAGAAAGCATGAGGTAAAAGCATGGCAATGCTGTGTGGAGTGAGGACAACTTCGGTTTCTCATGAAATGTGTTGATGTGGTCCAGAGAGATGACAGTCAGAGAAAAACAGCAGTAGCCACAGGGTGCAGTGGAGATGGAGCATGTGAGGAGCAGAGATGGAGACATGGTCACAAGCAGTGAACAGGGTCATCACAGCTCCCAAGACCATGAGTCCGGAAGTCAGGGCTGACTTATCTGGAAGACATCAAATCCTACTTCTTCTCTCTCCTCTCTTGATTTGATGTATCTTTTATCACTGGTAGTCTCCAGCTAAGACTCTTCCCAGGTCCTCATTATAAGGACTTTCCCCTCATTTTACTTTGCTTATTCTGCTGAGGAATAGAGAGAGGAAAAACCCAGTAAGCACAGAAAAACCCTCAAATGGAAAAACTGCTAGAATACTTAGAGTATCTGTGTTTGCTCTTAAAAAAATAAACAAACATAACCCAAACCATTAGCTCTATCCCTTTGAATTGATAAATTACACGGGTGAAGAGGAAGGATTTTTTTGAGTGGTTGTTTTCAGTTCAGATTAGCTGCCAGTCAGGCATCAATCCAAAATACATTACTGCTGATTTAATTTGAAAAAAAAAAAAAGAAAATACATTATATATAACGTATATGTATATGTCTATATACATTAATATGTATATACATGTAATGTATATGTATATATGTATATGTATATTTATATGTATATATGTATATGTATATTTATATGTATATATGTATATGTATATTTATATGTATATATGTATATGTATATTTATATGTATACATGTATACATATAAAACTCTGGAAGTGTTAGTTTGGAGATATGCCATGGGAGGGAAGTAACTGTGATATGTTAACGACTTAAATATGGCTGACCTAGGTTTATGGCATTGGATGAGTAACTGTTGGGTTCAACGTTTTCCAGGTAACTTAGTTCTGAGACTCAGGCTTTTCTTAACTCTGAAGCCATATTAGTAGCTCCCCCCTATATCCTTACCTTAATGGATAAAATTTCTGCAATGGAAAAATTCAGGATGTACTCAGGGTCAAATGTTGAGTTCTGGGGCCGGAGTGGTGGCGCTAGACACCTGCCTTGCAAGTGCTAGCCTAGGATGGACAGCGGTTCTATCCCCCAGTGTCCCATATGGTCCCCCCAAGCCAGGAGTGCATAGTCAGGAGTAACCCCTGAGCATTCACGAGTATGGCCCAAACACACACACACACACACAAACAAAAACAAAACAAAGAATATGTTGATCTCTAGGTTCAGAGACTGGGCTCTTCACTCCCAGAGCACAGGAGAAAGTACTGAGGCTTTCTTCATTGGATTCATGTATTTCTTTTCCCTCTTGACTTCAAGGACTAGAGAAACACCATGGTGTGTATTTATTTCTTCTCTACAATTATTCCAACCCAAAGGACATATTGTATGTTTGTGGAATTGATTGAGGCATTAGAGGAATAAGCAGCGCCTGCCCAGAACTCACCAGGAATCTATTTTCCCATGGTGGAATTCTTGGACTGTTTTTTTCCTCCTGAATGGCCAGAAAGATGCCATTGAGTATATTCACTGCTGGGGATAAACCCTCTTAGAGCTGTTGCAGGCTCTTGGGTACCAATCCCAGGGATGCTGTGTGACCCACACTGGGAAATACAGATAGTGCCCCTTTCTCCACCAAGGTGTCTCAGATGGTATTTGAGCCATGTTGGAAGCGATTGGCCACAATTAAGCACAGGCAACACAGAATCCCACAGGCTGGTTGATGTTGTGTTTAAAAAGTTAATTAAATGGCCAAGTTGTTAAGTTGTTAAATTTAAAGTAAAAAAAATCTATTAGCAAGTTTCCTCCTGATTAAAGTGGTGAGACCCAGGCGATTGCCTTGCCACTTGGCCCTCTCCAGCAATAAACATTCAAAAGAAAACAATTCAGTTTTATGACCAGCCCTCTACCATGCCTTGCATGGGAAGCATTAGGAGAGAAAGGCCATTCAATTACAATACATTGACTTGCAAAATGACCCCCTCCACAACAACAACAACAACCCCAAAACCCCAAATCATGTTTCTCTTGGCAGGGTTAGGGAGTTGTTAAAATGAAACATCTATCCAAAGTTCTTGTAATCAATTCCTATTCTGTAATCTGATCTAGTGAAATCAAAGAAATCGAAAGCTCTTTCTAGTCTTGGAGTTCTTTTGGGGTCTGGTAGACTTTGAAAGGGAAGTAGAGTATTTGTGAGTGGTACCAGGATACACACACACACACACACACACACACACACACACACACACACACACACACACACACGTTGGCCTACATTCATGGCTTTGCATACAGACTGAAAATCACCTGGGTTCCCCTTTTCTCTCTGGTTCAGTGAGGATGCTCTCGATGTAAACTTTATCTGATGAGGGGGTGAGTCATGACAGAATTACCTAGAGTAACTATAACTCAAAAGGAGCTTTATCAAGATCAAGGACCTTGGGGTCAATGTTAAATGGCAGCCAATGGCTATGGCAAAATTAAATCAGCAGGGGAAACTTAGAACCAAGTACTCAAATTCTTGGGCACAGGTTTCAAGTGTATGAAATGTACTTAATCTTAGTATCCAATGCATGGGGTTAAAATAAATTATCAGTGAGATAAAATGTAGTAAGACTTAAGACTCACAGAACATTAGGTAGCAAAAAATAGATGGGTTCATACATGATCACTGCTCCTTATTGGTCAGATTTCAGATTTCTTCAATTTGTAAACATTAACACACATCTCATTATTATAGTTGGTTCTCTTAAGTAATGGAATATAGGGGCTGGAGAGATAGGATGGAGGTAGGGCATTTGCCTTGCATGCAGAAGGTCAGTGGTTCTAATCCTGGCATCCCATATAGTCCCTGGAGCCTGCCAGGAGCGATTTCTGAGCATAGAGCCAGGAGTAACCCCTGAACGCTGCTGGGTGTGACCTTCCCCCCAAAAAAGTAATGCAATAGACATGTAAGATCACTTAAAGAAAAAAGATGAGAATAAATTTGAATTGTTGAGACATGTTTTCAATGGAATCAGTATTAGGAAGATTGGGTCCATACATTGGGCGAGGTCTAGGTACCCATCATTCTATCCTGACCCTCCCCATTTTCCCATCTTCCCATCTTCCCACTTCCCCTGACAGGTTGTCATTGAAAATTGATATGGAATGTTCCACCTTCTGACAGCTCATAGCAGAGCCGGACAGTTCTGATTTTTGCCACCTTCATTCTTCTTGGATCTGAAGTTTGTCTCCTTGAATCATGATTGCACAGAAGACTTTGTCTTTCTCTCTTTCAAAATAACTCTTGAGTGACTTGCAGCAATGGTCAAGAATCTCAAAGGGCAAAATAAGTGCTCTAGCCCTTCGAGCTGTCTTTCCTGCCTGCAACCAAACTCAATGAATTGACTCAACAACACTGCAGCTAGGAAGATAGATTCAAATGTCAGTCTATGGCAGTCAGGAAGACCCAATTCTGGGAGACACTGTTTTCTTCTGTCTATGTAGGCTTTTCTGCGTGTAAAGAATCATGACAATGGTGCCGTATTAATGTAAGAATTCTCATATTTTCACCACGATAATGTCAGCATGCCTTTAGACAGATTCTGACACTTCTCGAATATTCCTGTCACCATCTAAACCTAAGGGGTCAATTTGGTCACTACCATGAAACCAGTAAAATGGAGCATTTCTGAGATCTTGGGCATGTAGTAAGGCAGAGCAGAAATAGCACTAGGGTTGATAAAGAGTTAAAGCTCATTATAACATCAAGTGTTCCTGAGCCTCAGCTTTGTCTTCTTTAAAATGGTAGCAAGGAAATAATCACTGGCTTAAGTTGGAGACCAGGAGGGTAATAGAACTCTTCTGGCTCACAGTGAGAACTTAATTTATTCCAGTGCCTGACTCTGTGGTTTCTCTCTGATCTAATGGTCTTGCTCTGAGCAGGACAACAACTATGCTGTATTGGGCATCAATAGTCATCACCCAGGATGTGAGTGGTTATCTTGCTGAGGGAAGACGGAGACCCTGAGAGCTCTTCCAGTAGTTGGTGTCGATGGGTTTCCATCCTGAATTTCAGGACAGATGACATTCGGGGAACAGACTGCATCTGTTTGATCACAGCCCTTCCCCAAAGCATTGTAAAATACGCAGCGAACTCCAATGAATCAAACACAGCATAAACACATGAATTTTAGTGCCTGCACTTGCAAGTTTGCACTAACTTCAGGATTACAGATTCCAAAAATAAAGGAAATTGTGTTACCTAGTTTGTTACAAAGCAACAATTATATTTTGAACCCAGGCAATGCAGGCTGGATGTTCTTCACCCTCTGTGTTCTTTAATGTGGGACATATATGGTCTCCCAAGCATTTCTCAGGGACTCCCTCCTTGCAATACTTTAAATCAGGTAGTGGCTCAATAAAAGGGTCTGAGGATGTGGTCCTGTCCCACTCATCAGCTCTCAGGGGTCACCAGGCCTACACTGAGCAAAATTCATGAGGCCATGTGGTTCCAGGAATTGAATTCTGGCTGGCCACATGCAAGGCATGTACCTTAGCCCCTAAACTAACTCTCTGTTGTGTCTTTAGGCTTTTATTGCAAGGATTAGGGACATTGCCTGTTCATTGTGGAAGGAGAAAGAAATTGTAGCAGAAACCAACACTCCAAACTACTCTTCCCATATGTCCTCCAGTATAGGAACCAAGTAGGGGCAGTTCATCTTTGTCCAATGCAGCCCCCTGAAAACTTTACCCTAAAGTCCCAATGGGGACTCCCCAGCAAGGATTTCTTTCTCTTTTCTAGGTATTTTTCTCATAAATCACTGGGGACTCCCTCCTTGCAATCCTTTAAATATACTTGCCACTACACAGAGTCAAGCCAACACATGTTCTGAAGGCACAGGGTTTCATGGAAGCCAACAGTGGACAAAAACTCCTTCCACAGATATGGGACAAGGGGACATGTCAGGAATCTGGACACATGTGGGAGGGAGGATTCTCCAGGGATCTGCTTCTTGCAGCCCACTTTGCTGGCATCTGTGACACGAAAGAGAGGTTGAGCCATCTCTGCTGGCAAACAGTCAGCTGCAGCAACATGGAACCTGTAAGTGGATTTCATTATGGAAATGACGTTCCAATGGGCCATGGGCTCCCAAGCCCATTAAACCATTTTCTATTGCTTTGCATAGTCTTCCATGATAAAAATAGCCTGATGTTTGAATTTAAGAATCCTCTGCCTAAAGGGTAACAGATGGATATTAAGAAGATTATAATAAAGAGGGGGATTATAAAAAAAAAAACACCAAAATGGGGG
>PVKC010025774.1:0-16351 GCA_004027635.1 Crocidura indochinensis
TATTATATGTAATATAGAACATATAATGATCATATAAAAAGTACATCTGAAGCCTGCTCTTCAAGCCCATTTTTTTCCTTGAACACATATATAGCTTGCTTGTCTCTATGTTTGTTTGTTAGTTTGTTTGCCTATTTCCATTCTGGAGAAGCCTATGTCCTCTCTTGAACACACACTTCTCCCTTTACATCTTTCTACATAATTTAAAAAATAATTATAAAGGCCAGAGGTGATAGTACAACAGGTAGGGCATTTGCCTTACACATGACTGACCAGGGTTTGATTGTCAGCATCCCATGTGGTCCCCCGAGTACAGATATAAGTAATTCCTAAGTGCAGAGAGAGCCAGGATTAAGTCCTGAGCACAACTGGGTATAGCTTAAAAGTGGAAAAAGAAATAAAAAGAAGGTTTAAAAGTATATATCGGAGCTAAGCAGTGGTGACATTTTTTTCTATGTCAAAATAAATAGATTTATGTTTCTTTTCTCATTCTTCAACATCAAAGAACATTTTATTTGTATATATTTATTATATGATTTTTACAGAACTTTAAAGCTATAAAAATGTTCCAGGTCTGTCCTGGGTCAGTCACATGCAAAGCAAAACCACTACCGCTTGGGGCCCAGGAGATAGCATGGAGGTAAGGCGTTTACCTTTCATGCAAAAGGTCATCGGTTCGAATCCCGGTGCCCCATATGGTCCCCCGTGCCTGCCAGGAGCAATTTCTGAGCATGGAGCCAGGAGTAACCCCTGAGCACTGCTGGGTGTGACCCAAAAATCAAAAAAACAAACAAACAAAAAAAAAAAACCACTACCGCTGCACTATCTCTCTGGCCCCCAAAATATTCTTATTAAATTTCTAATATATACAATTTCACAGATAGTAAGATAATTTATTGTCATTATCCTATTATATATTTTATTTTATACTTCTTGTGGACCCTGGCAAAAATGAAGTAAAATTTATGAAACAAGGGAGAGAGAGAGAGAGAGAGAGAGAGAGAGAGAGAGAGAGAGAGAGAGAGAGAGGGAGAGGGAGAGAGAGAGAGAGAGAGAATACACTATATCATAGTTGGCATGAAGGGACAAAGGGACAATAGGGCAGTGGGTAATTCCTTTTTATTTAAAAATTGACCTTGACCTTGAAAAGGGAAATTTTTGTCTAAAGGAATCATGATCATGCATTATATTGTTCTTATTCTGACCTTTTTAAAAAAAATTAATAACAGGCACTAGAGTGCTATTACAATGGGTAATCTTTTGAAGCAACCCCCCCAAAAGAAGCCAGAATTAATCGGAGCACCACATGTTTATGGATTTATGAGACCATTGAATGGTATTATTTTCAAGGCTACACTGAGGATCTTTCCAGTTCTGACAGCATCCAGGACTCGTCTGCCCTTGATAAAGAGGGACAGACAGCTGCTTGATTGTTTTTTGTTTTGTTTTGTTTTGTTTTGTCTTGTTTTTTAGGAATTGGGAGTAAGGCTTGGGCCATACCTGGCAAGGTTTACTTTAGCACTGTACTCAAAGATCACTCCTGTGATATACATGATACTAGGGGATTTAAACTGAGTTGATTACCTGCATGGCTAGTACTTGAATGTCTATAATAATCTCTAATATTTGAAATGTTTCTAATGGTTGAGAGTTCCGTTGGCCTTGTCAACTACTGTACTTGACTGAGACTAAATGAATACTCTGGAAAAGCCTAATTTCTCTTTTTATATTAAAACTTAAATTTTTAAACAGATTTTTACCTCCTAAATGTATAATGCTTGAGGCATTATATGTATATGCATGTTAGCCTTATTAGGAATTGTTTTTCAGTGATAAGAGGTATCTGATTTCTTTTAATATTCTCAGATACTCCAGTAGAAATGAAAAAATTATTTTAAGCTCATTTATCCTATGGGGGTCATTATCGGGTAGCCTGAAAGTTTTTACAAATGAGTTTTTTTTAATTTTTACTATCTTACAGATGAGTAAATTTAGCATCTAAGATACAGCTGATTAGGATTTTTAAATCTTGAGCTTGGCCTTCAGGTTGATATGAACTTATAGAGATGAGTGATAATAGTCTATCTTCTCCAAGAAAGAGATCTTCATTTAGAACAATATTTTGGAGAAAAAAAACATTTCAACAGGCTGTTTTTGCATATTGTTTTAGTAATTTTCCCACTGTTCAGTACTGAGACTTTGGCCCTCATGCCATGAAAAATCCATCTGTGAAAGAGCATTATGTCTTTATAATCAGAGTGGCTTTTGGCAGGGAGGATTCAGACCTTGAAGTAGATGTCTTCCCAGGCTTCCTTACCCAGGGTAGAAGGTCTTTTTGAATAAAGGTCAAAAATACCGTCAGATCAGCAATTTAGGGTCTTTTTACCCCTAAGCAGCCAAGTAGCTGCTGACATGGAACACATGTTCCCAGGGATTGTTATGTCTCTGTCTGTGTTGTTTCAGGCAAGAGTTTGGCTCAGATCAATGTCCAGATCTGACAAGAGAAGTGTACCTCCAGGATATCCACTGTGTGGGCTCACTCTGCAAGCTCTACTTTAGGGAACTGCCCAACCCTCTCTTGACTTATGAGCTCTATGAGAAATTCACGGTAAGTGTTTGGATTTTCATCATGGTTACTGGTTTGCATAGATTGGCCAATGAGAGTTTCAGCACTGAAAAAACAATAATACTCCCTCTGCAGATGGTTGACATTATCTTAGTGTGGGATGAAAGTATGATGAGATGGTGAAGAAAGCAGGGTAATAAGCTGTTTGCTAAATTTTTCTTTCTGAAAATTTTGGAACCATGTTTGTTTGCTTTAAAAGCTGGAGACATTATCTCCATATTTATTTGACTAAATTTACCTCATAATATAGGGAGCAGCAAAGTAACTCGACCAAGGTCACAATGAAGAACAGGAACCTGAAACTTCAGGTGTTATTACACCCATTGCTAGTTGGTTCATGTGGGTGGGCAACATCCTTCTCTGGGATTAATCCTGGCTCTGCACTCAAAAATTACACCTGATGCTCAAAGAACGTATTGGATGAGAAACTAACCCGGGTTAGCTGTGTGCAAGGCATGCACCCTAGCCACTCTAACTTCTCTCCACCTCTCCACTCTCTAGTTAGTTCATTTTTGCCAGGTGATCTCTCCTGGCAGGCTCAAGGGACCATATGAGATGCTGAGATTCGAACCACCGTCCTTCTGCATGCAAGGCAAATGCCTTACCTCAATGCTATCTCTCTGGCCCCTGGGTGATTCCTTCTGAGGGCTGAGGAGGCAAGTAGTGGGGAGAGAGAGAGAGAGAGAGAGAGAGAGAGAGAGAGAGAGAAAGAAAGAGAAAGAGAGGGCTGGAGAGATAGCACAGCGGTAAGGCATTTGCCTTGCATGCAGCTCATCCAGGATTGCCTGTGGTTCGAATCCCGGCATCCCGTATGGGTCCCCCATGCCTGCCAGGAGCAATTTCTGAGTGCAGAGCCAGGAATAACCCCTGAGCGCTGCAGGGTGTGACCAGACACACACACCCCTCCCAAAACAAAGAGAGAGAGAGAAAAGAAAATGGAATTCATGAGAGGGCAGACAGTTGGAAAGAAAATTTAATTGGGAAAATATTTTTTAAAAAGAATGTTCAATCATACAGGGAAACACTCAATGATAGTTAAGGATAAAAGCAGACACACAATTGTATAGTAGTATACTAAATGATTAAAAATATCACAAGATTAACATTTATTCTGATAGGCTAGAGTTGAATATTTCCTGTCTAGATCCGCTCCCTGACATTACATGGTTCTTTGAGCACTATTAGAAGCAACAACCAAACAACAGAAAGTCACTTACCCTCATGCCTTCTCATATGTTGCCTCCAAACCAAAGAATTATTTAAAGTTAGCATGTACTTTAGTGATGAGATTACACAGATGCCTGATAATGCCCAGAGAATACACATATACTTACAGTGCCAGGTATTGAACTAGGGCCTCTCACAATGAAAAGTATGTACTTCAGGGGTCGGAAAGATAGCATGGCGGTAAGGCATTTGCTTTCACATCATGACTGTCCTATGTGTAATTACTCTGGACTCACAGAATTAAGATTCATGAAAATAAGAGCTTCAGGACAGGAATAGAGAGAGCATGGAGGTATGGTATGTGCCTTGAATGCAGAAAGCGGTGGTTCGAATCTCGGCATCCCATATGGTCCCCTGTGCCTGCCAGGAGTGATTTCTGAGCATGGAGCCAGGAGCAACCCCTGAGCACCGCTGGGTGTAGCCAAAAAACACAAATAAAAAAAATGAAGGCAAACACAACTAAAATTTGGGCATAATTGTTGGCCACCAGTCTATCAGATGATATGAAAGTGACAGTGGTTAGTACCCGTCTAAGTAGCAATCTCAGGCTAGAGGCTATGAGCGACCACTTGAGGATCTAAGTCATTCATAATAGCAGCCACTAACAATGAAACTGAAGAAGCCTTTTCTGGGGACCAGGAGAAAAGATTGTAGGCCTTGTGGTTCCACTAACCACTGTCCCACTATCCCCTAAGTATTTCTTCATTTTAAAAGCCATTATGGAAAATTTCAGGTAACAAGTGAGTATTTCCTCAGTCTTTCATTCTTTGCATAATGTTTTTGTTGTCATTTGTTTTTTCTAAATCAGAACAGTTGTATAGAAAAGCATTAAAGCACTACAGGTAAGTATAAAAGAGCAAATGTAAATTGCCTAAAATGCCACACCTTTGGCATATATGCTAAAATATTATGATGTTATAACATGATGTTATAAAACCTCACAATCTCTCTCCCTATCACTACTGCTTTTGCTTCTCAGTTTTCAGTAATGTTGTTCTTGTTCATCTGCAGCACAGCATTGTGAACACCATTCCCTGTGAATATAGTTCGAGACACTTTTTTTTTTTGGTTTTTGGGCCACACCCGGTGACGCTCAGGGGTTACTCCTGGCTATTCGCTCAGAAGTCGCTCCTGGCAGGCACGGGGGACCTTATGGGGAACCGGGGGATCGAACCGTGGTCCGTCCTAGGTTAGCGCAGGCACCTTACCTCCAGCGCCACTGCCCGGCCCCGTGTTCGAGACACTTTTAATAGTGTTCTCTCATATTTACCATGATTTCTGAAAACAGTTTTTTTACTGATAGACATTTAGATTTTTCTCAACACTGCTTGCTTTTTTCTTCTTCCTTCCACCTCTAAAAAAACTCGCGAGAAACTGCAAAAAATAAAATCAAATAAATGAAATGGCTGGAGAGCTAATTTAGCAGGTTAGATACTTGTCTTGCATTTGGGCAACTCATGTTTGATCTCCAGCACTCCATGAGCACAAAACTAGAAGTAACCCTAAGAGCAGCTGGTGTGACCCAAACACCATTGCAAAAAGACAGATTTCTCCATCTTGTTTATTTATAAAGTTGAATGATTTTCTCCAACATTTTTTTTTTGCAAATCTGTTTTTCTATGATACTGTCCTTTCACTGTTTTATATTTATCCCTCAAGTCTCTGTATCAAAAAAAAAAAATTTTTTTTTTTTTTGGTTTTTGGATCACACCCGGCAGTACTCAGGGGTTACTCCTGGTTCTACGCTCAGCAATTCCTCCTGACAGACTCGGGGGACCATATGGGATGCCAGGATTCAAAGCACCGTCCTTTGGCATGCAAGGCAAACACCCTACCTCCATGCTATCTCTCTGGCGCCCTGTATCAAATATTTTAATGTGATTTTTAAATTTCTTTGTGATGGTTAGCACACCATATGGCCCCCTGAAAACCACCAAGAGCAGCTCTGTGTGAGAATAAAGAGGGGGAGGAGGAGGGGAAAGATGGTTACATTTTTAAACATTATTTTATTTAATTATTTTATTTTATTTTGGATTTTTTTTTGGTTTTTGGCCACCCTGGAAGCGCTCAGGGGTTACTTCTAGCTCTGTTCTTAGAAATTAAGGGATCATATGGAATGCTGGAATTTGAAATTGGGTCCATCCAGGGTTGGCTGCATGCAAGGCAAGCGCCCTACCACTGTGTTATCGTTCCAGCCCCTAAACATTATTTTCTTGAAATTCCTATCCAGTGTTCCAACTGATTCATCTCCTGACCCCTTGTAAAACACTCCTACTTTATTTTCTATTTTTAAACTCTTATCAACAAAGCTAAGTAGAATAATACCTAAAAAAGTAACAAAATCAGGGGGCCCGGGAGATAGCATGGAGGTAAGGTGTTTGCCTTTCATGTAAAAGGTCATCGGTTCGAATCCCGGTGCCCCATATGGTCCCCCGTGCCTGCCAGGAGCAATTTCTGAGCATGGAGCCAGGAGTAACCCCTGAGCACTGCCGGGTGTGACCCAAAAACCACACAAAAAAAAAAGTAACAAAATCAGAAAAATATTAATTAATTTTAATATGGTGGCTACAATTTATTGAGTGCTTATGATATAACAAAGTTATCAAAAATACTATTTCATTTAATGTATAAAGAGAAGAAGGTTTTACTGTCTCTTTTACAGATGAGTAAGTTAAAATCCAGAGAGATTCCTACCTGGGGTCATAAACTAATAAATGGATGTGAAGATTTTATTTTCTGTCTCAGAACTACCACACTATTTTAAAAATAGGGTTAACAGCATTTAAATAGACCCAGATATTAAATAACTTAATATGATACAGAGAAAGGATCCCAAACTAATGAAGGAACAATTCTATAAACAATGTGAGGGAAATTTGGCTCAACGTAGGGAAAAAGGGGAGAGTCAAGTTACATTCTCTGTTTATAGATTTCAGGGTGGAGAAGGGCTTTCCAACCACAAGAGCAAAAGAGGGGGAAAAAAATCACCAAAGACAACTTTAATAAATTAAACTATAAATGACTTTTTAAAAAATAATACTGTGAAAATATTAAAGGACACATGAGAAACTATAAAAAACATTTACAATAAAGATAGCAGGAGAAGGACTGGAGTGATGGCACAGCAGATAAGATGTTTGTCTTGCATGTGACCCACCCAGTTTGATCCCCAGCACCATATATGGTCCCCTGAGCCTGCTAGGAATTATCCCTGATTACAGAGTCAGTAGTAAGCCCTGACTACTGCTAGGTGTGGCTCAAAAAAGCCAGGAGAGTGATAAAATATAACTGTATAAAACACTTATCTATACAGAAAATTAATAAAACATAATGCCTCACCAAATAAAGCCTCCACTCATAATTCACAGGAAGAATGACTAGACCTATTTAAAAATTATAGCTGTATTAGAAGTATACATTTGCTTATTTAAAAAAACTTTTTGGAGGGCTGGAGAGGTAGCAAAGCGGCAGGGTGTTTGCCTTGAATGCTGAAGGATGGTGGTTCAAATCCTGGCATCACCTGGTGTGGCGAAAAACCCAAATAAATAAATAAATAAATAAACAAATTTCAAAAGTCTAACATCAATGCACTAAACCAAAATCAAGCTGTTGGTCGGGCCTTACTCATTGAAGAGGTTCTAGTGGGAACCATTCCTCACCTCTTGCAGCTTCTGGTGGCTTCTTGTATTTCTTTCTCTGTCCCTGTGCTCACTTGCTTCCACTTTTGAATCTGTGTCAAATCTCTACCTTTCTCCTTTAGAAATGCTTGCTATAGAGAGCATTTACGGCCCACTAGGATAATCCAGAATAACCTCCTCACCTCAGGAGTTTTAAATCTTATTAAATCTATATAGGTTCTCTTCCCAATTCGTCACACTTACAGTTCCCAAAGATTAGGGCTGGATGCCATTCTTAGCAATTATTTAGCCTGTAACATTACATTCTCTTTTAATATGAAAGAAAAATTTTAATTTAGACGAAAATTCAGTTTGGTTGGATTCAGTTAACTAATGTTATTACACCCAAAATAGTAAAAATTACTGGCTTAATATTTTTAGAGAAGTCAGTATTAAATTTTTGTTTTGTTTTGGGGCCACGCTCAGCTGTCCTCAGGACTTAGCTCTGTGCTGAGGCATCACTCTTGGTGGGTCTCAGGGTACCTTATGGGGTGCTGGAAATAGAAATCAGGTATTCTGTGTACAAGGCAAGTGCCTTATCTGCTGTACTATCTCTCTGGCCCAAAATCTATATCCAATTTTATTTTATTACTTTTGGCTGCATCTACTGATGCTCAGCAGTTGCTTCTAGTTCTGCACTCAGGAGTCGCTCCTGACAGGCACAGGGGACATATGAGATGCTGGGAATCAAACCCAGGTTAGCCACTGCAAGGCAAATGTCTTACCACTGTGTTAACACTCCAGCCTCTATATTCTATTTTGATTGAAATTTTTTCTTAGTATGTAAGTCTTTATTAATGTATTGGCTTACCATTTTCTTCATTAAATGGTAAGCTTCCTGAGAACAAGAAGTGTACTCTTTTGTTCTTTACTTTGTTTCTTTTTCTGCTCTCCAACCACTGGAAAATGTGACTAGAGCTTGCTAAGCATTCCTTGGCAGATTTTTTAACCCACACACATCATTTGAAATGTTGCTTAGGCTGGATAAGTAGTATGTGGCAACAGGCAAAATCAGGCCAGCTGTGACATTGAGATGGTTGCCATGGAGGTGGTGGCCAACTGCTCCCGTTTTCAAGGAACACCCCTAGTTTTAACCCTGGAAATTCCAGGTCTTGGGAAACTCTTTAATCTTAGGCAAACCCAGATGAACTGTCATTCTGCCAATGGTAGTGAAGATCCCAAAGTTGAGGAGAGCTTCTTTAACAACACTGGTATTCTCCTGCAATGAAGAACCTTCAAAAAAACACTATCCCAGAAGTGTGTATGTTTGGCATTTTCCAAAGCAAAGCACAACAAACAAAACATGAACTTAATCACTTACTCATGTCTTTTTCACTTATTTTATTCAACAAATACCGATTGGGCATCTAATACATATTCTTGGTAAGCACCATTCATTCCAGTTGTTGGAAATTTAATAGTGAAAAAGACAGATTAAAAAAAACAAACTCAGGGGCCAAAGTGATAGCACAGCGGTAGTGTGTTTGCCTTGCACACAGCTGACCCTGGACAGACCTCAGCTCCATCCCCCAGCATCACATATGGTCCTCAAGCCAGGAGCAATTTCTGATTGCATAGCCAGGAGTAACCTCTCAGCGTCACCAGGCGTGGCCCCAAAACAAAACAAAAACAACAACAACTGGGCCCGGAGAGATAGCACAGTGGTGTACGCCTTGCAAGCAGCCGATCCAGGACCAAAGGTGATTGGTTCGAATCCTGATGTCCCATATGGTCCCCCGTGCCTGCCAGGGGCTATTTCTGAGCAGACAGCCAGGAGTAACCCCTGAGCACCGCCGGGTGTGGCCCAAAAACCAAAAAACAAGCAAACAAACAAAAAACAAACAACAAAAACAAAAAACAAACTCAGAATCTTACTCTCATGAAATTTAAACTTATGATTTAAGAAAGGAGATGATAATAAATTAAGAGAGTACAGCTGGGAGAGTGCTTGCCTTCAGTAGCTGACTTGGATTAGATCTCTAGCACCACTCATGGTCCTCCAAGCTATACCAGGAGTGATTTTTGAATACAGAGCCAGGAGTGGGCCTGGAGCACAGCTGAGTGTGGCCCAAAAACAAACCAAAAATGTAATACTAACTTCTCTAAAAATATCAAGCCAGTGAGTGGGGAGTAGTCCAAAAATGAAAACCAAAGCAAAACAAACAAAAAAAAAGCACAGCTCTATAATGAGAACCATGAATAAGTATTATTAAAAAAAAAAAAAAAAAAACATAAACTAATGCAGAACACAAAAGAGACAATGACAAAGATTGCTATTTTTGGTAGGATACTCAAAGTCTTTCCATGAGATGATATTTGAAAAGAGAAAAGGGTGGAGCAAGGGAGCGAATGTGTAAATATCTAGAAGCAGTGCCAGAAAGAAACAGCAGGTGCAAAGAAAGGTTCTAGGAGGGGGCAAGCTGAGCTGGCTCTAGGGAGTGTGTGGAGGCCAAGATAATCCACAAAGATCTATCAAAGAGAGAAAATATGAGTATCAGGGAATCTGCAGATGGTCCAGGTCACGGTGCACATTCTGGCAATTATTTCCACTGGGGTGACAAAGACTAGGACTGTTTTCTCTGAACACTGCGGTTCTGCAGTTGGAAGGAAGATGAACTTTCTTCTCTGTATCCCTTTGGATGCCATGCTTTTTAAAGCGTGACTTAATTATTCATCAGATGGCTTAACGTAATAAAGATAGCCTTGAAAAACGTTTTAAAATAATAGATGAAAAACAGAAGTCAAAAACTGAGCTACTAGGGGCTGAAGAGGAAAGCACAGCGATAGGGCATTGCCTTGTATACAGCCGACTCAGGATGGACCTGAGTTTGATTCCCAGTATTCCCATAGCCTGCCAAGTGCGATTTCTGAGCGCAGAGCCAGGAGGAACCCTTGAGCACCACTGGGTGAGCCCCCCCCCCCAAATAAAAACTGATTTGCTGCTAGGGTTGAGTGGGAGAGTGTACCCTGGCAGTGGGATGCAGGGATAGGAGTGTTGCTGGGAAAGACTAGAAAGAGGGCTTCCCCAGAGAGATAATTCAGTGTTAGGCTGGTTACCTTGCATGCAGCCTAATTGGGTTCAATCTTCAGTATCCTCTATGGTCACCAAAGTACCATCAAGAGAGATTTCTGAGTGCAGAACCAGGAAAATGCCAGGGCACTTCCAGGTATGGTTCCCCCCCACCCCAAAATTTTTTTTTAAAGAAAAAGGGCTTCACTGGGGAGGAGCTAACAGTCCTCAAAAAGAAAATAGTGTAAGAGAATGACAGTCATAGGTTCATCTAGATTTAACTATCTTTATGATTTGGCTAATGTTGCATGAAACTTAGGTTGTTTTTAGCTATGTCTCCTCATAATCTCATGATGGATTATACCATCCAAATGGGGGAACAGAAAGAAAAGCAACATTATATCTGGAACAGGAAAATTGAAAGGGCTTCTGCTTAGGACAGGGTACCATGGGTAGACTTTGTAAATAATGAAATAAACTTAATCCCAAATGGGACCTGCAGGCACCAGGGGATAAGCCAGCTTTGTTTCTCAGAGAATGAAGATGACAAACAGCTTCCTAAAATATTGAAAGTACTTTCCATGAGGACTGCTCTGTTGACCTACACCTTTATTCTACAGATGCATTTTTGTAAAGGGTGGGGTGGAGAATGGGGTATCTTAACAGCTTTGCAAAGATCCTTTCAGCTTTGCAAAGAAATATCAGCCTCTCCCTCTCCCCTTTTTGCAGAGTAGAAGTGGAAGGGTAAGAGCTGCATTCCCCAGCAAAAAACCCACAAGTTTTCTCTAGAGCTGCATTCTCTTATTCCTTTTAGAAGGCTTTTCTTGCAGTGGTTTTGATAAATCCACCTTTTTTTTTTTATTTTGGACCACACCCAGTGATACTCATGGGTTGCTCCTGGCTATGCACTCAGAAATCGCTCCTGGCTTGAGGGACTCTATGGAATGCTGGGGGTCCTCTCTGGGTCAGCCGCGTGCAAGGTAAATGCCCTACCACTGCACCATCGCTCTAGCCTCAATCCACTTTCTTTCAAAAAAATTAATATTTTTGTTTGGGGCCACACCCAAAAAGTGCTCAGGGCTTACTCCTAGTTCAGAATTCAGGAATCAATCTTGGCAATGCTCAGGGGACCATCTGGGGTGCTGGGAATCAAACCCTGTCAGTAACATGGAAAGCAAGTACCTTACCCACTGTAATATCTCTTTAGCCCCCTATCAATTTCCTTTCTAAATGACAGCTCCTAAGAAGAGAGCAGAGGTGCTCTTCTCTCTGCTGCATTCTCTCTACACCCTGCATGTGAAAGATGCAGCAAAGCCCTTGTTCAGCCAACCGAGTTAATGGTTCAATGTGAGGGTCTGAGGATATAGCGTTGATCAGGGCTTGCTGTGTCGGGAACCGATAGGGCTACATATTGCTGGGTTCAGGTGTTTCCAAGACCGTATCTGGCAGACCACATCTGGCAGTGCTCATGTTGCTGGGGTTCAAACTAAGACCCATGCACACAAAGCTTGACCCCCAGCTCCTGACCACTGTGCCATGTCACTTGTCTCTGATGTTACTTTTTGTTTTATACAAATTTTTGGTGACGCTCAGGGTTTACTCCTGGCTATGCACTCAGAAATCACTCCTGGCTTGGGGGACTATATGGGACACTGTGTGATCAAACCTTGGTCCGTCCTAGGCTAGCGCCAACAAGGCAGACACCTTATCATTCTGCACCACTGCTCTGGCCCCTTCATGCAAATTTAAAGCAAAATCACAGCACCAGAAGGAAATACAAGGTGATATAAATTACAGATGTCTATGCATTCAAATCATAAAGTTGGGGCTGGAATAAGAGTATGAAGGCTATGGTACATACCTTGCAAATGCAGTCTGAGTGAAATTCAATCCCTGTCACCCTATGTTGTTCTCCAAATACTGCCCGGAGTAATCCCTGAGAAACAGGGCCATCAGCAAACCCTGAGCACCACTGGGAGTGTGCCCCCAAAACCACATACCAAAAAAATCATAAAGATGAAAGTGAATTTAAGAATCCCTTTAAAAATCTTAATCTGGGTGGGGTTGCATGAGTGTATGAAGATGAAAGAACTCGTGCAGCTGGAGCTAAGATTTGTACATTTTTCAGAATGATCTTTCATATGTTGGATATATGGAAACATGGTAAGAAAATAATGGCCAAAGGCAACAGAGCCTGAGAAATAGTTCTACAGAACTGAATTTATCAGGGTGGAGCACGGGCGGAGGGGAGGGTTGGCTGAGGTGGGGACACTATGATGGAGGGTGTAATGCTGGAACATAGTATGCATGAAACTATCATGAACAGCATTGTAAGTCATGGTGCTTAAACTTTAAAGTCAGTCATTTAACCCAACTATGAACATTTTTGTAACCATGGTGCTTAAATAAATAAGTTATAAAGAAACTAAATAAAATCAGTCATTTATAATATATTGAAATTGAGCCTCATTAGGGTTTGAAGTGATAGCACAGCAGCAAGGCATTTGCCTTGCATGTGACTGACCCAGGACAGACCCAGGTTCAATCCCTGGTATCCCATATGGTCTCCCAAGCCTGCCAGGTGTGATTTCTAAGCACAGACAGGAGTAACCCTGAGCTCTACTGGGTATGACCCCAAAACAAAAAACAATTGCACCTCATTAAACAGATGTGATTATCATTGACTTTGAATATAGGTGACTCTCATGCTGATGGTTTCCATGCACTCAGGCATAGTGCTAGGAGATAGTGCCAATGAGACATGTCAGGATAGGGGTGAGGGGATGGGTGAAAGGAATAAATACACCAGGGCTTTCAGGTTTGTGCAAAGTGCCCAGGAAAATGGGAAATGAGAGTGTTTTAGCTATGATGACACTGCATTTGTTGATGTCCCCTTCTCTTCATGAGGATCCTGAGCTCAGGAAATATTATACCCACACAGAAAATAACCAGAGACAAGTCCTGAATGGCTGCCTACTGGCTGGCCCTGAACTCTGATCAACTAAGAAGGTACATCTTGCTGCTCTTTGTCACCTAGGACGGGCAATCACAGAGCAGCAGTCATGAAAGAATCCAGTTAGGTGTAATGTGGGGGGTTGCAGTTAAGAAGACAGCTGAATGAGGAAATATGTAGCCCCCGTCACTTGTCTCTTATATTTGTCTTTCTGAATGAGTTTCGGTGACCCTCCATACAAATCATGCTTCTATACCAGACACTTGTAGAATGAATGGGGGGCTGAGTCATCCACATGCGAGCCTCCTATTTTATGTTTCACATCTTGAAGCCTCAGATTTTTGAAGATTGTTTCTTGCAAGAAATTCATGCATTTGGGGTTGGAAGGAAGCACTTAGGTAGACAAGGTGCTTGCTATCTTTCAGATGACCTTGGTTTGATTCCTGGCACCACATTGGATCTGTGAGCACTGCCGGGAGTGATCCCTGAGCACAGATCCAGGAGTGATCTCAGGAGTCTCAGCAACACTGGGTCTCAAAAACAGATGACCCAAAACAAAGTAGCAACCAAAAATGCCATGCTGTATGACAAGATTTCTAAACATGGTTGGAAAGCTGTAGGACAAGAGGCCAGAGTAAGGCCAGCAGATGCAGTGGGGATGCATCCTCTCATCACTCACTCAGCTGCTTCATTATAGCTGCTTCATTTTCTCCACAGGAGGCCGTGTCACATAGTCCTGAAGAAGGCCAACTGGCCAGAATCCAGAATGTTATCCAGAAGCTTCCCCCATCCCATTATAGGTAAGAATCCTTGGTCTGGAAAAAAAAATTTATAGTCTTTCAATATGATGTCATGCCAGAAGCAAGATGGCCTCATAGAAAGGAGCTAACTTGACAATGACATTCCTTGGACCCCTCTGAAGTGGGTGAAGGGGCCCCTTTACTTATACAAGTTGCCTGACTAGGAGTATGAAGGTGTCGGCCTTGTCCAGGCTGCTTTCTGGACCCTCGGTGTTCACAGAGTCCTCCAGGAAGCTAAGTCCATCATACAAGTCAGCCTGCCAGTAATTTCTTTGGTTCTCACTTGACTTAAAACAAAGCCTGTCTTGTGAGTCAGGGACTCTGTCACAGGGACTCTCTGAAGCTGATAAGCATTTGACTAACTGAATGAGCTCATCAGTAGTGTTCCTACATCATGCCCACAATGCACTTCACTTTATCTCATTTTACTGTGTTTCCCAGTATTACTGGTTTCTACCCATCATTTACAATGGGGAAGAACTTGATGTGATATATGAAGGAACTTTCTATCAATAGTCCATATTATATATCCGTGAATGAGCACTCTTAACAAGTGGCAAGTTAGGAGTCACTGAGAGGATATTTTTGGTAGGGTGGGGAAGGCACTTTGGGGCTTACTCCTGGCTCTATAGTCAGGCATCACTCCTGATGCATTCTAGGGTTCATAGGGAGATACTGGGAGTCAAAGCCACATGAACTGAATGCAAGGCAAGTGCCCTAGCTGTCATATTGCCATGGCCCCTGGAAAAAAAGTTTTTAAGTTACTGAGGGACAGATCAATAGTACAACAGGTAACTTATTTGCCTTGCCCATAGCCAAACCAGGTTCCATACCCTAGCATCCCATATGGTCCTCTGTGTTCCCTAAGAGTAATTCCTGAGTGCAGAGCTAGAAATAACCCTGAGCACTTCCAGATGTGGCTTCAAAACAAAACTAAACAAAAAAAGGAGCTGAGATAAGAAATTGTTCAAGGTCTTTTGTTCTGTTTGAGGGCCATCAGGATTATTCAGTGGTGTTTGGGAGACCTTGTGATTCCAGGGATTTAATTTGGGGCTTTGGGTGTATTGCGTGTAGTTTGCCTCCTTTGCACCCCACTGATTTGATATATTTTGCGTGTAGGGATCCCATATGGCAGAGCTCAAGGACTATTTCTTAGTGGTGCTATATATGGTGCATATATGGGGCTGTGAATTAAACCAGGGCCAACCACATGTGAGACAAGTTCCCTGATGCTAGTACTATCCCCCAGTCCCCACCCTCTTGAGCTATCTTCCTGGCTGGTGTAAAGATCCTGTGAAAACAATTTTGCCTGGGTGAAGGGAGTATTGCGTGGCAATTAAAACCTAAGGTCCAGGGTGCAGCAGTTGCCTGGTTCTGACTCTAGCTTGTGCTCCAGAGGCTTCACTGACTTCCAAGAAGATTGTCCCCCTTCCTCACCCTAAGCCAGCATGCTTAAGGCCAAGAAAATTATTTCCATCAATCTTGATATCTTCCTGACATTCCTCCAAAATTTATGAGATTGAAATATTTAGAGCCTCTTGATTCCAAACTTAGAAATTATCTCCAGATGTTGGACTTCACAGAGGCACTGCAGTTTCTTACTTTGTCCAAATACGTATAAATATCTCTGAACTGTTCCAGGACCTTGGAATACCTGATTCGACACCTGGCTCACATTGCCTCCTTCAGCAGCAAGACCAACATGCACGCAAGGAACTTGGCGCTGGTGTGGGCACCAAACCTCCTCAGGTAACTACTGCACAGCCCAAAGCAGCTCTGCAACACACCAATGTGAAGGAACACTGGATTCCTCCAGACTGAAGTACCTGGGAAAACCTGTGCCACAAAGGTGGAATGTAGCAATAGAAATTTCAGTAATTCGGGGCCCGGGAGATAGCATGGAGGTAAGGCGTTTGCCTTTCATGCAAAAGGTCATTGGTTCGAATCCCAGTGCCCCATATGGTCCCCCGTGCCTGCCAGGAGCAATTTCTGAGCATGGAGCCAGGAGTAACCCCTGAGCACTGCCGGGTGTGACCCAAAAACCACAAAAAAAAAAAA
>PVKC010025775.1:0-16360 GCA_004027635.1 Crocidura indochinensis
AAAAAAAAAAAAACAACAACAACAACAGAAACAACAACCCAGAAAAAGCACTTTGAAAACTTTACATTCAGTTTGGAGGCTCTCAGCGGACTTCATGTTGGATACAGATGGATTTTCTGGCATATGTAAAATAACAGGTGTCTTACTAGTTTGTATTCTGTTCAAACTCGGTGTACTGGCTCTTGTCTTCTTTGCAGGCTAGCTTTGTGGCTTCAGGAAATAGAACCGATATTTCCTTAGATGACCCGAATTTTTGGCAGAAATGGGCTAAAATAGCTGAACTGGACACTGAAGCAAAAAATGAAAAGGTACAAATATTTTATAATATTGAACATTTCATTGGTATTTTACAGGATCGCAAAGTCCCACACATCTCAAGCCACTATTTCTTTTTGAGCCTCAGTTCTTAAAATGAGATATTATATGTAGCAAACAAGTTCTGTGTAGAACTTAAAAATGTTACCTGTTACGATTTTAAAATGCTAACTGGGATAGAGGAGCTAATACGACGGGTAGTGAGCTTACCTTGCACACACTTGATCCAGGCTTAGTCCCTAGAATCTCATATGGTCTGCCACGCCCTGTCAATAATAATTCCTGAGTGCAGAGTCAAGCATAAATTTTGAGCACAACTGAGTATGGTTTGATCCCAACCCCTCAAAATTATAAAATAAAATGTAGTTAAGCATAATGATCTGCAGGGCATCTAGGAAATGAAATAAAGGCAAAGGGAGAGAATAGGTGAGCTGAAGAGATAGTCCAAGGATAAGGTACTTACCTTGCATGTGTTTCCAATCCCAGGCACTATAAATGCCCCTAGCTATGTGCCTTTGGACGCATGCTTGACTTCACAAGGATGTGAGAAAAGGCCATGTCCCATTTGTTTTGGCCCACATTGTGAAGCAGGAGACTACATCCATGAGTGTAGTGTCACATTGTAAGGTGCCCACTAGTGTTAGCATCTCTTCTCTGCTCTCTGACCCTTTACCTCACTTGATGCATGCCCGTGAGGCAAACACTGAACTTTGATACACCCACAAACCTCTAGGGGATAGTCCCTTCTCATATCTCACTGAATGACTAGCTCTAACTATAAGATTCCCCCATACAGTTGCAAAGTTTTCTAGTGGGAATGGAAAAGATGAGGAATAGAGATTTCTGCAGCCCCTTTGGTAATCAACTTTTAAGTGTTTTGTTAAAGTCATGGTCAAGAAGGCACTCTATGTCGGGGAGAAAGGAGACAGTATGAAGCAGGTGGGGACATCAAGGTGGGAAGCAAAGTGATTGAAGTAGGCACACTAGAAATGTATCTGTGCTGCAAGTACAGTAGTCGGGCACAGCCCATTGTAGGGGCAGAGGAGTTTTCTGTAAATGATAGTGTTTTAACCAGTAAAGCAACGATGGGTATGGCCATGGAATCTCTGGGGAGTTAGGGTTATGTTTTGGTAAAAGATAGAGGTTATTAGTTGATGCCAGTGGACAGCAGAAAATAAGCCAGCAAGAATATGTCTTTGTCTTCAGAAAGTTGCTGTGCAGATGGAATTATGCAACTTGCACATTCTCCAGAGCACAGACTACCTCTGCGTGTTGGCAGAACAGCTAAGTCACCTACTCCCTTCTTCCTTGACAAGAGCAGACTGCCACTCTGGCCCCTATGGATCTTTGCCCATACATAACCCTATTGGAGTGACTGTAGAAACAGCATATGGCGGTGGTAACAGTGAGGGCTGGGAAACATGCCAACGCAGAGAGTGCTCACCACCCTTTCTTTCTGTGGTGCAAGGCAGGTGTGCTGGGAGCATTTTTCCCTCTGGAGAGAGACACAGGAGTGGCTTTTTTTCCTAAATGTGTCTTCATGAACAGCAGCAGAATTTGCTTGTATATCATGGGGTAGAAAGAAAGGGGCTTTTCTTCCCAACAGTTTTCTCTGTTTCTAGGAAAGCTTAGTGATCGATCGGCCTCGAGTGCGAAAACAGACCAAACACTATAACTCCTTTGAAGAGGATGAGCTCATGGAGTTTTCTGAGCTAGACAGTGACTCTGATGAAAGGCCCACAAGATCCAGGCGCCTCAATGACAAAACCAGGCGCTACCTCCGAGCCGAATGCTTCCGGGTAGAGAAAAACCTGCTCATCTTTGGGTAGATATTGGCTTTGCCTTTTTGTTCTTGTCCCCTTTGTTTTCGGTTCACAGGTGTGTCCTATTGTGCTTCACAATCAGCTCTGTAGTCTGGGGGCTGGAGAAGGGTCGGTTGGCACCAGAGAACTAGCTTTCTTTCCAGGACCCTTCTCCCTTTGCCATTGTCTGCTCTGCTGCCATATTGAAGACGTGCCATGCTTTTCTCATCTGCTTGTCACAGCAAATCTCTGTTACTAATTTGCTGCCTGGTACTGATTTCCTGCTTTGTCCCCCAAGGATGTATAAGAAGTCAGCGCAACAGATGTTACAGTTAAGGCAAGATTTGTGCAAGTCTCTGGCTGTTTCTGAAATAGAAGGTTTAGTTTCAGGGTGCTCAGCCATTGCTTTTGAATACTGCAGCTGGACTGTTTTCATTCCAGACTTATTCCCTGCTTGGAGTATTTTCATTCCTTCCTCCTTAATATTTTAGTGGCTCTATGTGAAACTCCGTGTTCAGTGTCAAGGTCACTGTTGTGATTTAGTGTGCTATCCTCAAAGGCCTTTTTTTTTGTTTGTTTGTTTTTTGTTTTTTGTTTTTTGTTTTTGGGCCACACCCGATGACACTCAGGGGTTACTCCTGGCTATGCGCTCAGAAGTCACTCCTGGTTTGGGGGACCGTATGGGAAACCAGGGGATTGAACCGCGGTCCGTCCTAGGCTAGCACAGGCAAGGCGGGCACCTTACCTCCAGCGCCACCGCCCAGCTCCCTCAAAGGCCTTTCTTGACAACAGACTGATAGATTTGGTAGAGCTAAGCCCTCAGCTTTTGTTTGCCCTGCAGTGGAATGGGCTTACATCCCTTCCTCTCACTTTTCTGCATGTCCACTTTCAGCTGGGGCCGGTGGAAGGACATCCTGACTCATGGGCGATTTAAGTGGCATCTAAATGAGAAAGACATGGAGATGATTTGCCGTGCCCTGCTGGTATACTGTGTCAAGCATTACAAAGGCGACGAGAAGATCAAGAGTTTCATTTGGGAACTTATCACACCTACCAAAGATGGACAGTCCCAGACCCTTCAGAACCACTCAGGTGAGCATTGTCAGGGTTCTGCCTGAGAAGTACAGTTCCTATACATGTCATCCCTCTCCCACGTCAGCCCCTTTTGTGTGCTTATTTCCAAATATGGTAAATTATTAAGACAATTTCAATTCACCCTCAGAATCATCTGTTATTTGATTTGGGTTGGGAGAGAAGGGTGAGTGTTTGGCTCATACCTAGCAGTGCTCAGAGATTATTCTCATTCTGTTCAGTGATGTGCACACAAGATCATAGTGCAATTCTAGGGATGGAACTATGAGGTCAGCTGTGTGCAAGGCAAGCACTTTACTTAACCTTACTTACCTCTTGGCCCCTGTGATTTTGTTGATTTGTTTTGGAGCCACACCTGGTAATGCTCAGAGGTTATTTTGGGCTTTGCACTTAGGAATTACTCCTAGCAGTGTTTGGGAACCATATGGGGTGCCATAGATTGAACCCAGGTTGGCCATATGCAAGACAATCACCCGTAGTACTGTTGCACCAACCTCATATGTTTGATGTTTTAAGTTCATCTGGGCCCTTTTAAAAGTCTTCCCCTCTGTCAGTCTCATCCACTCACCAGACCATCACAGAGTTTCCTCTGAATTGGATAAACGCCCTCTGTGCTATTTGTGGTTTGCTTTTGACTGACCAAAACCACTTCTCTCCAGGTCTCCTTACGCTATGCTTCTCTTTGTATGCTTGGCCATAACTGACTAAAGGTTTCCAGTCAGGTCTCCTTTCTGTCCTGCCCTGACTAGGTTATAAGTCCCTGAAACTTTACTTTCTTGATCTTGTCAGGGTTATCCATAGATTTTTAACTACCTGAAGGAATGGTCCTGGGAACAGACACAATCCATCAGACTTACTTATTGCTTGGGCTGAGGGGCAGGGTCTGAAACCTGGGACTATCATGTACAGCCCCACTCCTTCTATATAACCCCAATCCAGTTTCTCCATTGGCTCTACACTGCCTTTTTGGTTTCAGGATTGTCTGCTCCAGTCCCTAGAGGGAGAAAGGGGAAGAAGACGAAGAACCAGCTGTTGCTCCCAGAGTTAAAGAATGCTGACTGGTTGGCCACCTGCAATCCGGAAGTGGTCTTGCATGATGACGGCTACAAGAAGCACCTCAAACAGCACTGTAACAAGTGAGTTTCCCCCTCCTTTCCCCTCCCCTGAATACCCAGACAATGGGCAGGGACATGGAAGACCACTGTAGCTCCTATATGCTCAAGCAAGATCTAAAAAGGCAGGATATGTAGTCTAAGCCAGGTTAGACAAGTCACGACTCTCACCCCTTATGCCAAGTTGCTTCCTTTTCAATTTCCTATTGTTGTGGAGATATTCACTGAAGTGGTATTCTTTATGTCTTTCATGTAATAGCAGCAGGAACAAAGTGATAGGAATAGAAACTTTTTTTTGGCAAGATCCATTTTGGAGAGTTTATATCATTCGTGCACCAAATGGTGACAAGTTTCCATATGTATTCCGTATAGGTTTATCTCTCAGAATTCAAAGTGCCTTTGAAACCATCACCTTCAGTTTCATAGGACAAGCAAGGAATTTCCTCAGCATTTCCAGCAGGCAAAGAGAAATCCTGCCTCTCTCCTCCGGTTATAAAGTTGATTACCATGTAAATTAATATGCTTACTCTCATTCACTGCTGGTGGGAATGTAGTCTGGCACAATCTTTTCAGAAAACAATATGGATTTTCCTCAAATAAAAAAAAAAACTAGAAATTGAGCTTTCATTCACCCCAGCAATACCACTCCTAGGAATATGCCTGAAGATCCTCCCACCCAAATGCAGGAAAATTACCTGCACTTTTTATGTTTATTGCATCACTGTTCACAGTAGTCAGAATCTTGAAACAATCCAAGTGCCCAAGAAAAGATGAGTGGATAAAGAAACTATGGTACATCTACACAATGAAATACTATGCAACTGTTAGGAAAATGAAGTCATGAAATTTGCTTATCTGTGGATAGACATGGAGAATATCTTGCTAAGTGATATGAGTTAAAGGGACAAACAGATTTATCACACTCATTTGGGAGATATTTTTAAAAATCTCATAGAATGAGTTATAATAAATAAAATACTTAAAAAACAAAAATGATGGGGGGATGCAATTAAGATAGAAAAGGGGACACTATGACAATAGTTGAATATTATCATTGTAAGGGGGCTGGAGCAATAGCACAACAGTAGGGCTTTTTTTTTTTTGCCTTGCACATGGCAGATCCAGGACAGACCTGATTCAATCCTCTGCCTTCCATATGGTCCCCCTATCCAGGAGAAATTTCTGAATGCATAGCAAGGAATAACCCCTGAGTGTCACTGGGTATGGCCGAACAAACAAAATTATCATTCTAGATAAGAACTGCAAATTGAAAGGAAGTAAAGTGATATGCATCATACCCCTTCAATAACAATATTGAAAACCAGTGTTTAAAGGGAATAAAAAGAGAGAAAAAACTGTCTGCCTTAGAGGCAATCTGGGAGTGGGAGGATGTGGACAGGAGGAATTGATGGCAGGAAATAAATGCTGGTGTTGGAACTTGGTATGATTGAAACTCAATTATCAACACCTTTAACTCTGTTTTTTCATGGTGATTTAATTTAAATAAAATTTTGTATAAAATAACGTATATGGGGGCCCGGAGAGATAGCACAGCGGCGTTTGCCTTGCAAGCAGCCAACCCAGGACCTAAGGTGGTTGGTTCGAATCCCGGTGTCCATATGATCCCCCGTGCCTACCAGGAGCAACTTCTGAGCATAGAGCCAGGAGTATCCCGTGAGTGTGGCAGGTGTGACCCAATAAAAGCAAAAACAAACAAAAAATGTATATGTAAGGGCAGAGAGATAGCACAGCAGTAGGGCATTTGCCTTGCACACAGATGATCCAGGACAGATGGTGATTCAACTCCCAGCATCCCATATGGTCCCCCATGCCTGCCAGGGCCCATTTCTGAGTACAGAGCCAAAAACCAAAAAAAAAAAAAAAAAAAGTACATGTAATATAAAAAAAAAATAATTATGTTTTGCTAGATTTTATCCTGCATCCCTAGAATATCAGCCTATATCAGTAATTCTGTAGCTCCTGGGTTGAGTTTTTTATTTTTTCCCTTTCAAATGAAGTTTAATCCTTTCCTTTGATTCCCCTCCCCACCCCAAATAGGCCTCATTTCCAATATTGTAATAGAAACAGCTATGTTACCATGAGCAAGTTCTTTGGAGGAAGGGGATCCCAGGCTGTGGTTTCAAGAGCACCTGCTGTTGTTAGGAGAACCTGAGGCAAGACCTGAGATCAGGGCTCATGGGGCTTAATCTGAGTCAGAGAGGGGAATATTTAAGTAAGAGATTGCTGATGACAGACATTATCTAGCAGGCTGACCAAAACACCTTATATGAAGAACAAACCTTATTTTGTAAACAAAGGAGATGTGTAATAAAAGATGTACTTTTTGTTAAAAAAAAAATCTAGCACTAACTGACCAATTGAGAAAGTGTGTCCTAATAACATTGATCCTGAGGGCCTAGACTAGGATTCTTACCATAAGAGCAGAAAGGATCTAACATATGAGAGACATAACTAAGGAGGAACCCATAGAGTGTAGTGAGGAATGTAGCAAGCAATCTTAACTCCATGGTTGTAAGCCTCAGAGCTGGAAAAATGGCAGTGGTTGGAACCAGGGCAGTCAGAACCATGACATTGGCTAAAAGGTGAACAAAGGTCTTGGGTTTTGTTTCGCTTTACTAAGTTACAGTGACATTTGGCTTTCCCTTCTGTACAGGGGAGAAGACTGGAGAAAGTTTCATGGAACTTTCCCTTGACATGTTAGGAGATGGTCATAGTTAATGGGAAGTGGTCACAATTGATGAACAGAACCAAGTGTTGACCTTTGAGGAACCCAGATTCAAAAAGGACCATCCTGTAAGATCTTTCCTGAACCTGAGCAATGGGAATTAAAGAATTAATGTGCAATTAAATGCTTCTTTGGTTTCTGTGAGGCTGGATATTGCTTATTGATTTGAACCTAACAGGGCTTACTGTCCTCGTTAGTTCAGGCAAAACTAGAGATGCGGAGCAGGAGGGAACTTGGAGCTCACCCCAACCCATTTGAGAGTCTGTGGGCACAATCCTGCAGAGGGACTCTTTCAGTCTGTGTTTTAGCAGTTTCCCTTTTCTCAGCAAGGCTCATTCATTTGTCATCTGATTCACTTGCATTGACCTTCTATTTAACTGAGTCCCAAAATCTCCTTCTTTGACATTCTCACCTTTGGATCTTGGTCTTGGTTTTTTTCTTGAGGCAAAACAAAGAATAACATGAAATGGCTATTAGCTTCTGCAACTGTAGACTCTGGGTCAGGATTGCACTGATTTTAATCCTGGCCAGCAAGCACCCCCTTTTCTTCCTTTAGAAAGTGAAACTACAGGGCCCGGGAGGTAGCATGGAGGTAAGGCGTTTGCCTTTCATGCAAAAGGTCATCGGTTCGAATGCCGGTGCCCCATATGGTCCCCCGTGCCTGCCAGGAGCAATTTCTGAGCATGGAGCCAGGAGTAACCCCTGAGCACTGCTGGGTGTGACCCAAAAACCAAAAAAAAAAAAAAAAAAGTGAAACTATGGCCAGAGTGACATCACAGTGGGTAGGGCATTTGCCACGCATGCAGCCTACCTGGGTTTAATCCCTGGCATCCCATATGTTCCTCTGAGCCTGCTAGGAGTGATTTCTGAGTGAGAAGCTAAGAGTAACCCCTGAACGCCACCAATTGTGGCCCAAACCTCCTACTCCCTCCAAAAAATAAAGTGAATATAGACCCTCCTACCTCTCAGTGTTCTTGTGAGGATAAGGTGAGCTCAAATTTTTGACACATAGTCAAAGAATTATTGCTAGTAGTTGTACGGCATTTAGGGGCATAAAATTACAGTCAAAGGAACTTCCAAAAGGTAAAAAAAACAGGGCCAAGTTCAGGTGCTAGAACACATTTCTGGTATATGTGGCCCCCAGCACCACTGGGTCTGGTGCTTATTTAAAAAGTATAGAAAAATATTTGGGGCCAGAGAGATAGCTTGGAGGTAGGGTGTTTACCTTGCATGCAGAAGGATGGGGTTCAAATCCCAGCATCCCATATGATCCCCCAAGTCTGCCAGGAGCAATCTCTGAGCATAGAGCCAGGAATAACCCCTGAACGCTGCCGGGTGTGACCCGAAAACCCCCCTCAAAAAACAATCTTAAAAATATATACTACAGATCTGAGTTCAGAGATGTCAGCATAGGATGATCTGCCCAGAGAGTATAGATACATAACTGAATAAAGGGGGTCCCAGGCCAGAGAGATTGTACAGTTTGCCTTGTACATGGCCAGCCCAGGTTTCATCCTTTATGGTCCCCCAGTCTCCACCAAAGTAATTTCTTTTTTTGTTTGTTTGTTTGTTTGTTTGGGGGCTGCACCCAGTGACACTCAGGGGTTACTCCTGCCTATGTGCTCAGAAATCAATCCTGGCTTGGGGGACCATATGGGACGCCAGGGATCGAGCCAAGGTTTGTCCTGGATCAGCCACGTGAAAGGCAAATGCCCCTATCACTGCGTTATCACTCTGGCCTCTACCAGGAGTACTTTCTAATGCAGAGCCAGGAGTAACCCCTGAGAACAACCAGGTGTGGCCCAAAAACTAAAGCAAAAACTGAAAAGAGGATCCTTGAGTACCTTCAGAGGAGATACTCTGTTTCCTGATTTGCATGCTAGGTTCACATGCAGTTCAATTTGTCAAGCTGACAAATATGACAAGCTGTGTAAAACACATTGTACTTTCATAGAACCAACACTTTTATTTTAAAGAAAGATGAGAGTAAAGCAATATTATCACTCAGAATATGAATGAGCTTTATTTGACCAAATAGAATGTTAGATATCTTTTTCCAGCTCTCCAACCTGAATTCAAATGTCTGTGGAAACATCATCTCACTCTAGAGGAGGGGCCTCAGAGAAATTGTCCCATCTGTGTTCTGAATTTATTTGATTTGAGTTGGAGAATAAATAGAAAATATTGGCTTTAAATCTAGTTCTTTTCTGCAGATACTGCCAAGTAATCAACACATTTGCTCCTCTTTAGAGAAACAGAAACAGCTCTATCTGTTATCTTCAGGAAGCCTTTCTCTGATTTAGATATAAGCTAGATGTAAGAAATTCTGTGCTTAAATTCTGGTTCTTTGGTGTTGGCTTTTTGGTCACATCTGACGATACTCAAGAGGCTGTTCTTGACTCTACTCATGAGTGACCCCCAGTGATGTTTGGGGGACCATATGGTACTGGAATTGAACACTGGTTGACCCACATTGCAAGACAAGCACTCAAGTACCCCTGTAGTCTCTCAAATCCCATCGTTGTGGTTCTTCCTAAGTTTCTTTTTTTTTTTTCTTACTAAGTTTCTAAGAACTTTATCCAGCTGGTAAATGAATAGTTGACAGCTAGAAATTTATAGTTATGATGGTGCTTTTTTTAAAATGACTTGTATTCGCTGGGGAGATAATACAGTAGGCAAGGCATTTGCTCACATCCAAGCAGGTTTGAACCCTGACACCTCGTATGGTTCCCCACATACCACCAATGCCTGAGTACTGAGATCCTTGAGCACTGAATGTAGCCCAGAAGCCTTTAAAAATGTGTTAACTGACAGCATGGTTTAGGAAAGGTGCTATACTAGAAAAGGAAAGGTTCTCTCCATGCTTAAACATCTAACTTTCCATGTTGCCACTACAACTGGATCCCACAGTGGTACTTTCTGAGAGGTCACAATCCTTTTATTAGCATCTTTTGAACCAGAGTTCTTTAACCATTTTACATCTACAGATTGGCACCTGTCCTATGCCACAGGCCGGCATTTAGAACCACAGTAGCGTACCAGTGGTTTCAACACACTGTGGGCCAGTCTATGGACTGGTAGTGTTTTAGACAACTTACATGGAGATAAGTTCCTATATAATTTTATTTACATGTGCTTGTACTTTTTCCCCCCATGTATTAGTGACCAGGCTATGAAGGCTGCTGAGGAAAGCATCCTCTGTGCACATATCATAGATTGCTTTGGCCCCTGTGCCCCCATGGAGAACTGTACATGACTAGCAATATCTAGTAATCATAGGACAATGAACTTGGAGTTGGTTTTGGTTTTGGGTCACACTCATGACTTACTCCAGGCTATATGCTCAGAGATTATTCCTGGTGGGACTTAGGGGACCATCTGGGATGCCAGGGATCAAACCTGGGTTGTACAAAGCAAGTGCCCTTCCTATCCATTGTTCTGTTTGCTCCATACCCAATGCTTGTTCTTTTATGGCCTTTCCACTTGTCTAAGCAACTTTACAAGTACTCCTTTGAACCTCTTTGCAGCTTATCCTTGAACAAGGAACATCTTGTTCAAGAAATATTCACTATCTCTGTGCCTACCCTTATTCTCACCTGGAAAGGAACTTTATGCCACAGAACCTTCCCTCCCCTCTGTCCTGCATTTATCTTCTCTGCTTTGCTGCTCTCACCTTTGACAGCTAGATGGCACTCAGCACCACAAGAGCATGGTTCATTGTGTACTTGGGTTATGAGTCTCACAGTACCCAGAATAGCAGTATGGCAGCATGGTTGGTGTGGAACAAGGCACATGGTAGCTGTCTAACACTTTGTCTTAAATATTGTTTTTCCCTCAAGCATACCCTCAGAACCTGAGTATGGTTCATGCAGAGTCACAGTGAACTGAGAGCTCAGGAAGAAAAGACACAATTATTCTCGAGAGCTTTGTCCCGGGAAAGGATTTTGGTTTTGTTTTGTTTTGTTTTTGTTTATGGGTCACACCCGGCAGCGCTCAGGGGTTACTCCTGGCTCCACGCTCAGAAATTGCTCCTGGCAGGCACGGGGGACCATATGGGGCAGCGGGATTCGAACCGATGACCTTTTGCATGAAAGGCAAATGCCTTACCTCCATGCTATCTCCCAGGCCCCAGGAAAGGATTTTTAAATGCTAATATGTACATGTGAAGCTGTTGTACAGTTGGCTGTACATGCTTAGTAAATTGAGGCTGGAGAACTCAGAGGGGCAGCATATTTGCCTGGTGCCATGAGTTTAATGTCCAGCTCCACATGCCCCACACCAGTAAAGGCGGAAAATGGCAGGCATTTCAGAGGGAACTGTGCTGCAGGGGCCATATGGCTCTTTTGAGGTGGGTATTCTTTTTTTTTTTTTTTTTGGTTTTTGGGCCACACCCGGCGACGCTCAGGGGTTACTCCTGGCTATTCGCTCAGAAGTCGCTCCTGGCAGGGGACCACATGGGGAACCAGGGGATCGAACCACAGTCCGTCCTAGGTTAGCGCAGGCACCTTATCTCCAGCGCCACCGCCCGGCCCCCGAGGTGGGTATTCTTTTAAGGAAGAAGATGGAGCAGGAGCCCTGTGGTTTCTGCAGGTCCAGAGGATCACAAGCATCATAACAGGTGGATGATTAGATGCATTTCTTAGTGTGAGGCAGATCTGGGTGACTAGTATCTGCCATCTCTACCTAGTGTTTTCTCCTGTGTTACTTAAAGCATAGATATTCCTGATCTCCACCTTGGGCCCAGGGCGGAAATTCTCAGAGAGTGTGAGAGTGTGCGTCATTTCTTTCTTTTTTTTTTTGTTTTTGTTGTTGTTTTTGGGCCACACCCGGCGGTGCTCAGAGGTTACTCCTGGCTGTCTGCTCAGAAATAGCTCCTGGCAGGCACGGGGGACCATATGGGACACCGGGATTCGAACCAACCACCTTGGGTCCTGGATCGGCTCCTTGCAAGGCAAACGCCGCTGTGCTGCCTCTCTGGATCCAGTGTGTGCATCGTTTCTAAAGTTGGCATCATGTGTGTTTGTCTTTTACAGGGTACTGCTGCGTGTCCGGATGCTGTACTATCTTAAAGCTGAAATTCTGGGAGAAGCAGCTGATAAAGCATTTGAAGGAACTCCTGCCAGGTAAAACAAGTGAGCCTCAGCTCTCAGGGCTAAAGAACTGTTGAAAGTATCTTTTCTATGGTACTGCTTCAACAGACCCATGGTTTACCGTGGTTTACCTGTTTATCTGGATGGTAAAGCAGGCAGGGAAAGGGAGTAAGTCAGGTCATCTAAAAGTGAAATAAAGGAAAAATAAGGTTTTAAAAATGTAGCTTTTGGGGGGCTGGAGAGATAGCATGGAGATAAGGCGTTTGCCTTGCATGCAGAAGGACAGTGGTTCGAATCCCAGCATTCCATATGGTCTCCCCCACCCCCCACCCCCCGAGGCTGCCAGGAGTGATTTGTAAGTATAGAGCCAGGAGTAACCCCTGAGCGCTGCTGGGTGTGACCCAAAAAAACAAAACAAAAAATAAAAATGAAGCTTTTGGTGAGTGTTTTGTTTAGGTCCCCTCCCCTTAGTGCCATAAAGTTGATTTCAAAGTAGCCATTTTTCTAATTTTCCAAAGGATGAGCAAATAGTACATATATACTCGAGTATAAGCCGAGTTTTTCCAGCACAAAATACGTATTGAAAATCCTGAACTGGCTTATACTTGGGTCATACCGTTTATTTGATTTGGTGCGCACGCTCAGAATCAAATGCACATAGTCTTCAGTCATCTTCTGCCACTTACTGCAGGGAACAGTGCTTTAGCTCAGCCCACAAGTTGAGGCTGATCTGAAGAGATAGGTGGCTGCACTGAACTGGATGCCACTGAACTATTTAACCCACAATATTCTGCACTTTGAGACCAACAACAGTGATGATGATATCTACGAACTCAGTGATGATGATAATGTCTATGCTGATACCCTCACATCATATACATCTAAAGCTCTGTTTGGACATACAGATAAGAAGGAGGAAGAACCCAGTTGTGAAGGATTTTAAACTTTGTGACTTAGCTTGATTACCTACTGCACTTTATTTAAAGTTTTAAAGTTATTGGTGCTGGTTTACAGTTTTTCTTTAGCAATAAATATTGAAAAGCATTTACCCAATTGATTCCTCAATTACTGTAATTGTTTTGGGTATACATTTTTTGTTTTGAAATTTACCAGTGGCCACTGCATTTTCCACCTTGGCGTATACTCGAGTCACTAAGTTTTTCTAGTTTTTAGGGTAAAATTTGGGAGGGGGTCGGTTATTGTTTCCAAAATAGAGCTTAGGGAGTCTCCTAGAATTTCAGGGAGTGAGGCTGCACTGCTTGTCTGTCAGATACTTTGACTGATGGGGTGTGTTCATAGATAGCCTCTCTCCTCTTCCCCACAACTATAGCCTTCTCTGTCCCCCTCCAGCTATTCGTATTTATGGAGAACACAAGAAATGTTGATATCTGAACTTTGCTTTGAGAATATTGGGGCCCCAGTTTCTTGTCTTTCATCCCCTACGGTGCTGCTAATGGGTGCATTGGTCATAGGAACACTAAAGGAAGCTAAAAGTAAAAGGCTATTAGCATTCCTACCTCGGGGGCAGTTTGTAATGAAAATCAGTCACTACAGACACTTAGTATCTTCTATGTTTTCTGCTGTAGTCACTGGTCATTTCCAGTAGGGTCTGAGAGGTTAGGTAACTTTTTGAGTTACATGACTTAAGAACTTAGCACCTGATGAACCTTTGATACCAGGTGTTACATGGCAGTTGTAGTCTATTGAGTTTGCTCCTTCCTTGCCTTATATACTTCCTTTGACGTGTAAACAGATGAATAGAAAAAAAGGCATAACTTGTAAAGGATGACACCACTGTGGTGCCTTTTCTCTGCTTTTGTGACTCTGACCCTCACTGGTCCTGTTGAGATTAATATTTGATTATGGACAAATTGTCATGAGGAATCACAGTTAATTCAGGAGAAGTTTAACACACCACTTAGGTAGAGCTGTGGATGCTAGAGTGGAACAGATGGGTCTTTGCTTAGAAAGGTAAGTCCCAGGTAGACTTAGAAAGGTTGTGGCAGGGGACACCCACTGGGGAGCTGGGCCTGTCACAGTACAAAGCTTCAAGCACTGCAGAGAAACCATCCCAGGAGCTGGTTGGAGGGAGTAAGGCACCATAAGTTAGAGATGTTCTCTGATGACTTCAGAGACTAAGGGTAGAGATGACATAAATGAAGACTGAGCTAAGGTCCCACAAAAGCTGTCAGAAATTGAACAAGAGCTCAGAGAGGACTTGATGACGTAAGTCTGGTAATTCTTCCTTTGTCTACTCCCTGGGGCAAGTTATAGTCATGCCTTTGGCCAGGTGTGCAGGTTGTGCAGTTTTTGATTAGTTTGCCCCCAGTAGACCATTTTGTAGACCTCCAGCAGATTATTTTTGTAGCGTCATACATACCAGTACAGGCTCATTTGTTCTCACATAATTAATGCTTGAATTCTCTGCTTGTTGAATTTGTAATTCAAATCAAGATGATTTAGGTACTGTTTATTTCAGCATTTGATTATGCTTGATTCCTACGATTTGGGGTAGGATTTAAATGACTGCCTTTAAATGACTAATATATTGAAGACTTCTGTTGTGACTCACAAATCTGTCATTTTAGTCTCTTTGTCTTACAGTCAGAATTCAGCCAGTAGCTCTTGTATTGTTCTGGCTGTATGGAAGGAACTTTGAGTCTCTGCCCTTCCTCCACAGGGAACTGGAAGTGCTTCTGCCTGACATAGACTATGTGGAAATCCCCGTGGATTGGTGGGATGCTGAGGCCGATAAGTCTCTTCTGATCGGAGTATTCAAACACGGTATGTATTCTAGGGGATGTTTGCTCCTTTCCTGAAAATTCACATCCTTTTGCGTGCCTTAGAAGGTAGAACCCTCCCTCTGCCCTCTTAGACTTTTGACCTGATGACTGTATGCACTGGAAAATTGTAATAACTTGTTATCAGTGAAGACCTTAAAACGGTGACTAGCCTCAAAGAGCTTATTTAGTATATATCTTCCTCATGAGCCTTCAGGAGTCTGCAATGGTCTCTTTTACAACCCCAGCTCTGACCTGGCACCTATTTTGACATTGTAAGCACCCTGGGTATTTCGGTTTCCTTGAGTCCATGGAGTAAGTTAATGGGGAAAGTGTTAGATTTTAGTATTTCCATGTTTGCAGAGAATTCTGAGGTCCTTATGTATAATCACATATGCCCAGCATGTAGCTCTTTTCCCCTATTGTATGCAAATCTAAGATTAGTTGATGTGGTTCCTAAAAGACTAAAGGGAACCAAGGTTTGAGTAGTTTAGAAAAGCTGAAATAAGTGCCCTGATTTCTGATTTGGTCTCAGCCCCTACTTTTGCTTTCAACCAGTTGTTGAAATGAATAGTGCCAGTTGATCCACTGTAATTAAAATCTTGCTTATCAGATGAATTAACAGAAATCTCAGACAGGCACTTGAAGTTTTAAGTAGGAAGCGTTGGGTATACCTGGCTTTCATTGTCAGTTGTGCCACTTAGTAAAGTAATAAGCCTCTCTGATTTGTATTCTCACCTACATAATGGGGAAGTTTCCAAACAACCTATGTAGAAGATTGTCTGAAGAAGAAATGAGACTGATTATAGAACCATATTCAGTACATACTAAATACTTGCTGTAGCTTCACTTTCACTCTTACTCTCCCTTTAGAAAGTTCACTTTTAAAAGTTGTTTTTTTTTTTTTAATTAAAACACTACGAGTTACATATCAGGTCCTAATACAGATGTCTCAAGCAGACAATGTTCCAACACCAGTCCTACCACCAGTGTGACCTTCCTTCTACCAATGTCCCCAGTTTTGCTCCCATCCCCTAGTCTTCCCACTTAGCAGACACATGACAAATTTACTTTATTTTGGCTTGCTCCAACAAAGCTTAAAGGAATAGCAGATAGAATCAGAAAGTAAATTAATAAGTCAATTTGTGATGATTGGTTGCCTTATGATTTTCACCTATATAAAGAAATTCAAATCATTTACTCTGCACTCAGGTATTACTCCCAGTGAAGCTTTGGGGACCATATAGGATGCTAGGAAGTAAACCTGGTTGGCTGTGTGCATGACAAGCATCTTACCCATTGTACTATCTCAGAAGCCCACTGCCTATTTTTATTTATATAAGAAGTTTTCAACTGGGAGCCGGGCGGTGGCGCTGGAGGTAAGGTGCCTGCTGCCTAGCCTGCGCTAGCCTAAGACAGACCA
>PVKC010025776.1:0-16359 GCA_004027635.1 Crocidura indochinensis
TTTTTTTATTTTTCTGCTTTTTGGGCCACACTCGGTGACACTGAGGGGTTACTCATGGCTATGCACTCAGAAATCTTTCGTGGCTTGGGGACCATATAGAACACTGGGTATCGAACCATAGTCCATCCTAGGTTAGCCACGTGCAAGTCAAATGCCTTAGTGCTTGTGCCACTGCTACAGCCCCCAACACACATTCTTGCTCAAAATCAGCATTATTGCTTTAGAAATTCTTTTATTGTTTGTTTGCTTGTTTGTTTATTTTTGGGCCACACCCAGCGGTGCTCAGGGATTACTCCTGGCTATCTGCTCAGAAATAGCTCCTGGCAGGCACGGGGACCATATGGGATGCCAGGATTTGAACCAACCACCTTAGGTCCTGGATCGGCTGCTTGTGAGGCAAACACCGCTGTGCTATCTCTCCAGCCCCTACCAACACATATTCTTGATAAAAACTCTTATCAGGATGGGAATGGAAAGAACTTTACTCATTATAGTCCAGGCCATTTGCCACAAGCCAATGCAAATATTATTCTCAATGGAGATAAATTAAAGGCATTAAATTATTATTAATTAAATTATTCTTCAAATAAGTGGATCAAACACTCCTGGAATTCATTTGGAACAATAAACACCCACAAACAGAGCAATCCTTGTGAAAAGAAATATGGGAGGCATCACTTTCTTCAACTTTAAACTGTATTGCAAAGCAATAGTTATTACAACAGACTGATACTGAAATGAAGACAGGCCCTCAGATCAATGGTATAGACTTGAGTATTCAGAGATTGTTCCCAAGATATACAATTAATTAATTTTTGGAAAGGATCAATAAATGTAAAATGGAGCCAGGAAAGCCTCTTCAACAAGTGGTGTTGTGACAAGTGGTCAGCCACATGCAAAAAAAAAATGAACTTAGACCTTCACGTAACACTTTCACAAAGATCAAATCCAAATGTATTACAGAGCTTGTTATCAGATCAAAACAAAAAGGTATATATAACAACATTTAGGTAAAACAATTCAATCATACTGTGACTAAAGTCATCTTCAAGGAGGAAACATCATTTTTCTAACAAGTGGAAGAGGAGATAAACAGAGGGTATAATATTAAGCAGAGGAAATGGTGATTAGAATACAAAGGCCATTCCCAGATTGGGAGAAACTATTCACCCAATACCCATCAGATAAAGGGCTAATATCTAAGACATACAAGATACCGACAGCACTTAACAGAAAAAAAAAATCCTGTTAAGAAATGGTGAGAAGCAATGAACAGAGACTTCCTCAAAAAAGAAATACAAATGGCCAAAAGGCACATGAAAAATGTGTGTCCCACATCACTAATTATCAGGGAGTTATAAATGAAAATATCAAAGAGGTACAATCTCACCCCACAGAAACTGGCACATGTCACAAAGAACAAAAGCAATCGATTCTGGAGAGATGTGGAGCTAAATGAACTCTTAGTGACTCTTAGTGGGAATGCCATCTAGTCCAGCCTTTATGGAAAAAAAATATGGACATTCCTCAAAAATTGAATTTTGAGCTACTCTATGATCCAGCTATAACATTCCTAGGGTTATACCCTAGGAACACTATAACACAATACTAAAGTGCATTCTGCACACCTATATTCATTGCAGTGCTATTTACAATAGCCAGAATATAGAAACAATCCACATTTCCTTCAACAGATGAATGGCTAAAGAAACTGTGGTGCATATACACAATGAAACACTATGCAGCCATTAGGAGAGATGAAGTCAAGAAATTTTTCTATATATGATGGACATTGAAACTTACGGTGAATGAAATTAGTCATAGGAAGAGATATAGACACAGAATAGTCTGATTTACCTGTAAGGTTTAAGAAAAATAAAAGACATTATAAAAATACCCAGAGACAATAGAGATGAGGGCTGGAAGGACTGACCACATATGAAGCTTGCGACAAATAGTGGTGAATGCAGTTAGAGAAATAACTACACTAACAACTCTCATGACAATGATAATGAATGAAAGAAATATAATACCTATCACAAATACTGGCATGGGGTGAGAGAGGAGAAGGAAAAGGAGGCATTGGTGGTAGGAATGTTGCACTGGTGAAGGAAGGTATACTTTTTTATGACTGAAACCCAATTACAAACATGTTTGTAATCATGGTGCTTAAAGATATTATTAAAATTAAAAAACATATAAAACAGGATTTATTACAACAATAAAGAACAGAGAAACATCAGATGATCTTATCAATTGATGCATTCAGAGAACATTTTCAGCAAGACTCAACAAGTATTAATGATTAAAACTCCTCAACTAAATTTGGTGGAATGTATTTCTTCAGGGTGGTTTTGTTCATCTATAACTAAACAAGTAGTGTTCTCAGTGGTGAAAAGTTGAAAGCAATACCTCTGAATTAGGTATTATGCAAAGATGTTGAACTGTCTCCACTCTTATTCAATAGATTAATAGAAATTCTAACATTGGCAATCAAACAAGATAAATAAATCAAATGGTTTCATTTGGGAAAGAAGTCAACCTCAATTACCTTTATTTGCAGATGTCATGATAATGTACATAGATGACTCAAAGTAGTTTATAACAATCTCCCAGAAACAAAGTAGTCAGCTACAAATGAACATGCAGAAATAGCTAGCTTGCATTCCTATTTTAAAACAATGAACTAGATCAGTGGTCGGCAACCTTTTTTTCAACTGAGCCAAATTTCACCAAAACCACAATTGAAATTTATTTTGAGAGCCACATTTTTTTTTTTTTTGGCAGCACTCAGAGGTCACTCATGGCTGTATGCTCAGAAATCGCTCCTGGCAAGCTCAGAGGACCATAAGAAATGCCGGGATTCGAATCACCGATATCCTACATGAGAGGCAAACACCTTATCTCCATGCTATTTCTCGGCCCCAAGATCCACATTTTTAAAACCGAAAATACATAGGATGGTACACTGTTTTTACTTTCAATAAGTTTTTATTGAAAATATTCTGCATGCAAGTAACCACATAGGAAACAAATAACATAACTAATAAAATAAAATTTTAGAACGATATTATTTATTGATATCGTTAAATTCCATAAAATTTGCCTTACAATGTAGAGAAAATTACATCCTGACAATGACTGACACTAATGAATGACACAAACACTAATGTGAACATTGGCCTTCCATTTCCTTGGATAGTTTGAGTAAGTCAGGTTTGTATGTTGTTGTTTTTAATTTTAGGCACGATTCCAGGTTCTCATTGATGAGACTATTTCTCAATTTACTCTTGATAAGATTCATGCTATAAAATGATTGTCAACATAAATATGCAGACCCAAACAATGAAAGAACAGCAAACGCTAGCTTTTTTAGTTGGCTACATGAGTCAGGAATATTATTCCAGGTGTTAAAAATCAACATATCCTTCTTCTCCAGGTCTTTTAAAGCAGACCATTTGTTCACATTTGTGTTTCTCCAATCTTTCTAAATTAGCACAAAGACATTCAAATTTCGAACTCCACAGTTCTTTGCTTTTTAAATCCAGAAATTGCATTTCAAAATTGCCAATGTCGATATTAAAGGGAGAAAAATTTAATTCTGTTACAGTCGCATCCAGAGGTTTTTGTAACAAAGGCCAATGTCGCTTTGCTGTTTCTGAACTCCTGAAATATCTTGAGAAAAGTTTCCCTTATATTTAAAAGTGTTGTTTGAAAATAGGTAATGCAATATCAGAATTATTTTCTTGGTGATGTTGCAATAGATGAATCAAAGTTTCTCTGTCAAAACCTTGAGCAAAAACAGATAATTTAGGGGCCCGGGAGATAGCATGGAGGTAAGGTGTTTGCCTTTCATGCAAAAGGTTATCTGTTCGAATCCTGGTGCCCCATATGGTCCCCTGTGCCTGCCAGGTGCAATTTCTGAGCATGGAGCCAGGAGTAACACCTGAGCATGGACGGGTGTGACCCAAAAACCAAACCAAACCAAACAAAACAAAACAAAAACCGAAAAAAAAAACAAAACGGATAATTTATTTTCAAACAAAGTAACTTCTTCTAACATTGAAAACTTGTGTTTCCTTTTCCCTGTAGTTTATGATTAGGCTGATTTAGATGTGAGGTAGCATCCACCATGAAATACAGTTTTTGAATCCACTGATTGTTAATTCTGGATAGTAAACACCTTTCTCGAGGAAAAATGCTTTGATTTTTGATAATAAGTAAGCAAAACCTTTCAAAACGTTTCCTCTTGAAAACCAAAATATGCTGAAAAATTGAAACCCTACAATATGGAAATGAAACAGGTAAAAGAGAAAAACCTTTTAACAATCTTTAAAAGGAAGGACAGTGTTCCAGAGAAAAGTAGTGATTTCACTGAAAGGAAAAAAAAAATCTATTGACACTTTTAGTGTGTGCTGCAAGAAACCAAACTGAAATACACACAAAAACAAAAATGGCACTTTGTTAAAGGCATCCGATATATCATAAAGGAATTTTGATAGAGTGCCTGAAACATTTTAAAAATGAATTTTATTTAAGTATATTTGTTACAAAATTATTCATACTTGATTTCAGTCATAGAATGTACACCACCCTTTACCAGTGCATTTTCCCCACCACCAATGTCCCTAGTTTTCTTCCCCTTCACCCTCCTCTGCCTATGTCAGGGGCAGGCATTTTGCTTTTTACTCTCTATCTCTCTTTTCCTTTATGACACTGAGGTTTGCAAAATTTCCTTTATGATATTGAGGTTTGCAATATTGTTTATTAAAGGGTACCATGCATGTTGCTTATCCATTTTCAGCATCCAGTTCTTGTCCAGAGCAATATGTTCCAACTATCAATGGCATAATGTACCTTTATTCTAATTGAACTCACCACTTTTTTTTTTTTTTTGGTTTTTGGGCCACACCCAGTGACGCTCAGGGGTTACTCCTGGCTATGCGCTCAGAAGTCGCCCCTGGCTGGCCTGGGGGACCATATGGGGCACGGGGGATCGAACCGCGGTCCATCTGAGGCTAACGCGGTAAGGCAGGCACCTTACCTTCAGCACCACCGCCCGGCCCCAAACTCACCACTTTTTATGGCAAGCTTCCTATCATGGACTAGTCCTCCTGTCCCTCATCCCTATTTTCTCTAGATATTATTATCATATGCCATTTATTATTCTTACATGCCACAAATGATTATTCTGTGTCTACACCTCTCCTTCTGACTCATTTCACTCAGAATAATAATCTGATGTGTTGATGTATTTACAGATGATGCACTGTGCATGCCTCAGTAATTTTGTGTAGTCACAGGAAACAGAAATTGCACACCCGTACATTGTATCTATTCCTTGTATGATAGACTGGATTAAAAAACTCCCTGTTGAACTAATCTCTGTAACAGATGACACAGTAAAGATAATTTGTGAAATTCACAATTGTGATCAAATCTAGGCTATTTACCACCCTGGGTGAGAGTATGAATGCCCACTACTAGCATCTTCTTTATGAAGAAGTGAAGTGGCTGTTCAGGGGAAGGGTGCTCTCCCACCTTGTTGGCGAGAGGGGGAAAAGTGGTGCAGTTCCTGTGAGAGCAGAACTCTGACTTTATATAGCCCCAGTTGGACAAGAAATGGGTAGCTAAGCTGGTGTATTTGGCAGACATTGTTCATTTTCTCTATGAATTTAATATTTCTCTGCAGGGGAATTTCACAAGTAGTTTTTACAGTGAGACATAATATGGACGTGTCAAAAAAGAATCTGATTCTGGGATAGATGTATCTGATTCTGGGATAGCTGTGTCTGAGAAGGAGATATTGAAATATTTCCACACTTACAAAAACTTTCTGATTGGCACTTACATTATGCAGAAATTCATGGTCAATATGAAAAACAGCATTTAAGGGCATTAGCTCACAACTTTAATCCTGAATACTCTGAACATGAGAATCCATGGAAAAAGAAAATTCTGGGTTGAGAATCCCTTCATGGAAGATGCCCACTCTTGTGCAAAATAAATATGTGTTTTAAGATCACTCCAGGAACTGTATTTCTAAACCCCATCCAACCTGATCTGAAGAATCAGGGTAGCAGGAAAGAAGTAATAAAGCCAGGAAAGGATGATCATGGAGTCCATGAGTCCATGTACTCTCTGCCTCAAACCCAAAAATCTAGAACACCTCTTTCTTTCTTAATACCAATTTCCAATACCACGAAGCTTCAGATCAAGACAGAGAGACAAAAGTACATATTCAGTAAACTTTTATATATCTAAGGAAGAGGTTTAAGAAAGGATGATTTTGGGGGAACACCATTTTTTTAGGGTTGATACTGGGTATCATCTTATACTCTTGAGCCGGCCACCGGGGCTGCACACAGTGGCGCATTGACAGAGGCTAGGAGAAGAGCTCCAACTCCTGGAGTGGCTGCCAGGCACACAGAAGAGCCAATTTTTTTTTATTTTTTTATTTTTGGGCCACACCCGGTGACGCTCAGGGGCTACTCCTTGCTATGAGCTCAGAAATCACGCCTGGCTTGGGGACCTTATGGGACGCCAGGGGATCGAACCTAGCTAGGTCCATCCTAGGCTAGCGTAGGCAAGGCAGGCACCTTACCTTTAGCGCCACCATGCCGGCCCCAGAAGAGTCAAATTAAAACTGTAAAGAGCCACATGTGGCTCGCGAGCCGCAGGTTGCTGACCACTGAACTAGATAGATGAGAAAGCGATCTGAGTCAACTCCTTTCAACTAATATCCAAAAATATCAAGAAATGTCTAGGAATCAGTCTAAAAATGTGATATGTCCATATCATCTAAAGAAAAAGATAGAAATATTATGGAAATAGAAAAAGCAGTTGCGGTTCATTAGATGAGAATAAGCAATATAGTTAAAATAGTTGTCTTCCCTAAATGTTTATACAGATTCAATACTGTCTCCATCCAAATCCAATGACATTTTTCAAGGACATAGAACAGCCAAGAATACCATTTTGGGGGGATAATGATAATAATAATAATAGTAAAACATTCCAAATAGCTAATGCCATACTGATAAATAAGAAACTGGAAGGTATCTCATAATGTAACTTGAAAGTTTATTATAAAGCTATAGTTTCAAAACAAGTGTGGTATCAAATTAAGGGTAGATTCTTTGATCAGTGGGGGAGGGGATTAGAAATGAGAAGCCAAACCTTCATAATATTTTCAGAGAAACTAATTTTTTCAGAGAAACTGGGACATAAAGTTAAGACAGTCACTTCAACAAATGGTAATGGGGAAAATACATGTAAAACATGAAACTGGATCCACATCTCACACCTTAGATAACATCAATTCAAAATGGATAAAAGATCTTGAACTTATACCAGAACCCATAAAATACACTGAAAACATGATGATAGAATGATTTAAACCTCAAAGATGTTTTCAATGATACATTATATCGGAAAAGTGAACAGAATTAAGAGCATAAACAAGATTACGTCAGCTTAAAAAGTTTCTGAATGGAAAAAGAAATAGGAACTAAAATTAAAGACACACAATTTAACTGGAAAAATATTTGCATGCAATGCATCAGATAAAAGGTACCTCAGATATATAAAATTCTAATAATGATTGAAAAAATAAAACCCCTACGAAAATTGGTAGAGAGAATAAATGGATACTTCTCTAAAGAAGACACACAGATGGCAATTTGGCATATAAAAATTACTCATCATCATTTACTATCGAAGAACTCAAATCAAAACAATGAGATATCATTTCATAACAGAAATAATGGCACTTATTTAGAAATAGGAACAATATGTATTGGCAGAGATATGATGAAAAAAGAACTCATATTTTCTAATAGGAAAATTGGTTCAATCCCTGGGGAAATAGAATGGAGATTTCTTAGAAAAGTATGACTAGAGCTATCATAAAACTCAGGGACACAAACTTTTACTTTTTTTGTTTTGTTTTGTTTTTGTTTTGGGGTCACACCCGGCAGTGCTCAGGGATTACTCCTGGCTCTAAGCTCAAAAATAGCTAGATTTGAGGGACCATATGGGATGTTAGGACCATATGGGATGCCGAGATTTGAACCACTGTCCTTCTGAATGCAAGAAAAACACACTATCTCCATGCTATCTCCTCGGCCCCACATTTTTATTAAAAAAGATACATGCATGCCGATAACCATTTCTACACTTAATAAAATGTAAAATAATAAAGTTACAAGCTATGGAACTGGTACGTAAACAACAGCTACTTAGATAATGAAGGTAAAATGGAATACTATGCAGGTGTAATAAGGAAGGATGAAATCATTCACTTCTCTGCAACCTGGATAGAGCTAAAGAGTATTACACAAGGGAAGTAAGTTAGAAAATGAAGGAAAAATTTTGATGACCTCACTTTTCTGTGATATATGGAATAACAGAAAAAGTAAATATAAATTATTAAAGGTGGGCTATTTATATCACCTTTTAACCCTAGATTATAGAAATGAGGACAGGCAACAAAAGAAATCAAAGAGAAGAAAGAGGCAGATAGGGGCAAATAGGGTCAAGAATCAGGGGTCTTGGTCACATCAGTGGTGCAGAGATATTGCATGACTTGATAAACCTCAGATCCAGTAACATGGTAATAATGATACTCAAACTATTATAGCCAACCTTAAAAATATACCCATCAAGAAAGCAGCTCAAGTGTGGGGGGAAAACCTGGCGAGCATTGATGAAAGGAAGTTGCATCTGATGGTAGATTGCTGTTGGAGTATTGTATTCCTGAAATTGTAACAATGAAAACATTTTACTTATGTACTTTTATTGAGAGAGAGAGAGAAAGAAATAGAGAGAGAGAATGTTAGAGGAGAGGTGAGGAGAAGAAAGGATGGTGAGAGGAGAGTAGGAAAGAGGTGAGAGCAAAGGATGGGAGGGAAGGAAGATGAAAGAAGTAGTGAGGAGAAAATAAAAAGAGAAAAGAAGAAAAGAAAGATGCTGATAAAGGATGAAAAGAATGAAAAAAGAAGAGCATAAAGGCAAAGAAAATTAAAGCAGGTTTCAGTACCTTTTTATGCTACTTTTAAATATTTTCTGTGATTTTGATTTGTGTTTTTGTATTTCAGACTTGTGCCATATCTGAAAGCAGAACATAGGGCTGCTAGTATGTGGGGTGAAGATGTCCTTCCCTGCCTCCAGTTCCTTTTCCACGCCCATTATCTAAGGAGTGCTATGTGTTTGTATGAGAATGTGACAAGGGCATCAGGGAGGAGTAACAAGTCCTCTGACTTCCACAGTCACAAGAGTAGCATGTAAAACAGTTAACATCACTCTCAAACTTGTGGCACTTGTCTAGAACATGTGCTCTGAGTGACCCACATTCCAGTTCTCCAGGAAATAAAGAACATTGCATCTTCTCTTCTCAGCTATTTGACAGATACCATTGCCAAAAGGACTAGCATGTAACTCAGCAAGGACTTGTATACTGGGTCCCTGTGTTGCTCTTGAGGCCAAGCCAGTCAATCAAATTTGAATCCTATCTTGTCTTGTATAAGAGTGCACACTTCAGAGAGCATGCAGCATGCAGAAAGACCACAGTGGTAAGTCTGTGTCTTCAAACAGGTAAAGCAAATGATGACATAAACTTTCAACAGTGCAAGACAATGTGGAGGGAGGACATTTCAATTAAAGATTGTCTTTGGGAACAATACAAGCAGTGTTCTCAATCCTTAGGTAGGCCTTAGGTTGGAATATACACTGGTTTTATTAGGAAAAACTTCTTATGGCTATGATAAGATTTTTTAAATTAAAGTTCCATGATTTACAAAGTTATTACTAGTTGAGTTTTAGACATAAAATGGCAGCACAAATTACACCATCAGTGTCAACCTCCCTCCAGCGATGTTTTCAGGTTTCTTCCCTTAACTGCCCCCCCTCTTAGCCTGCTGCCTTGAAAGGCACCTTTTAAGGTTGGTTATTAAACTTTGGGTTTTATAATTTGAGTGTTATTGACTCCATGGTCTAGATATTTAGTTCTGTCCTTCATTAGTACCCCTAATGTGCATGAAAACACTTGAACCCTGTCCCCATTACTTGACACCTGTTTTATCCCTACTCCCCTTTATTCCTTTTCCTCAAATACTCAAAAATGAAGAGAAGGAATGAACAGATATTTCTCCAAGAAAAACAACACATGTCTAACAGGCACATGAAAAATGCTCACCTCTTATTATTAGGGAAAGACAATGAGATATGATAAGAATTGTATATGATTAGAAGCAGCTATTTATTCCATAAACATTATTTTCTGTACCAAATAAGGGAAACATATCAAGCAATCTACATGCATTTGCTAAGTTTTCAATCTGTGCCAAGTACTTGGAAAGTTAAATTCTAGAGGAAATGTAAATAAAGATCAATGTGAATAAATGTGGATAGTTTACAAAACATTTTAGCATGCATTTTGTATTCTCTACCACAACATTGTATGGTTAGGAAAATATTGTTATGATTACCAATATTATGTATATTATTTCATCTTCATTAGGATTATCCTCACTTTTAAAAATAGATCCTGAAACACAGAAATGTTAAGATTATTGACATAAATTACACACCTAACATGACAATATTGTGGAACTAAGACTAGGATTACGACTCTCATTAGAATTCTAGCTTCTTTTGTGGCTCCATTCTTTCTTATAAATACATGCCAGCAGAGGCATGGTGCTTCAAGATATTGGTAAAATATCTAGAACTATATGTAATATGAATTTCAAAATTTTTGCTGACCCTTGGGTTGCGTATAAAACTGAAAGGGGATATAAATCATCCTTTCTCCTAAGAAAAATCCATGTTCCACACATTTACTAATCTTAATGAAATGTCATCTCCTAGTTAACCCTTGTGTTGACCAAAATTTACTCCTTTTTTTAATCTTTGTTCCCTCTGCTTTTATGCTGCTTCACATTTTTCCTTTATGCAGAAGCAAACATTTATTCTTTCAGTCTGACTTTTATTTTTCTATTTGAACCCTTTATATGCCATCAATTGCTATCCTTATGCCATACCTGAAATGTCCAAAAATGAGACTAGACTATAACTCTGCTATTGATAGATATTGGACTATATTACATTAAATTGATACCATTAGCTTTATATAATATAGGCATACTTTTCTGACTTTTTATTGAGAGTGAGAAATAGTGGCCAGAGATATCACAGAAGGTAAAGTTATTGTTTTACATAGAGCTGATCCACAAGCTAAAATCTCTGGCACCATATTTGGTCCTCTGTGTAATGCCAGAATTCCATTTTGAGCATAGACCCAGAAACAGCACCAGATCAATGATAAGGGTACCCTGGAGCAGGAAAATTTCTCAGTCTAGAATATAAAACTTTGGCCATGGCTTTGATCATCATTCTCCTTTTGATCTCTCATCTCCAGAGAATAATTGGTAAAACACAGAAATTACAGCAGGTGGAAAAGAGTCTAGAGAGAGTAGAAATGTAGAATGAATTCAAACATAGGAAATGTTTTATATTTACCTGTTGACTATTTTCATATAGAAAATAGGGGAAAAAGTGATTTCAATGTTGTAAATTCACTAGGATGTCAGAATCACTTAATGAAATAATCTGGATGCAAAAAGAAGGCAATTTGATTAAAAAAGTCATTTATGTAATAGCCCTGATTTAGCTTCATAGGGTTTAAGAAGAAAATAGTGAAAATTGAAGCAAGACACAAATAAGCAAAGGAAGGAGAAAGGAAAGAAAGGTCACTGAAAAAATAGGTAGACATGCCATGTAAGAGTAAAAGTTTATATAACCAACATAGCGCCACAAATAATTACAAATATGAGGACATCATCTCCACAGTTTCTCTTCTGAGAAAGTAGAGTCATAAGAATAAAACACTAGATGTCTGTGACTTTCCAAAACCTGGACTTTAGCAACAATTTCTAAAACAAAGATGAAAATAAAGAGGGAGAAGAGGAGAACCACAAGCATGGCAAAGAGAAGAGGACTGAAAGTAAACTAAAAAGAAGGAAAGGGAGATAATGTGTAAGATTAAGAGAAAAAAGATAATATCAAAAAATATGTGATTTGGGGAAGAGAAAATATTACAGATAAATATATAGTTCTAGTTGAAAGAGAATATGATTGCTTTGTGCAGGCAATATTGGTGAATGGTCCTGGCTTTATAAATTATTATGAAATAATGAAATTTAATAACAGTAATTCACTGGGAAAGGTCACTGGCTTGCATTGTGAATGGAATAAGATTAGATGAGATTGGCATTTGTATTCATACTGCCTGTATTGGGAAAAGAGGGAAGTAGTGGGGTACCAACTTAGGAGAAATAAAGGGAAGATAGGAAGAGTTTTTCTTAACTTGGATGTCCCCTCCAGCTCTCTGAACAATTGCTCCTCTAAACTCAATCACATATGATTATTCCAATTTGTAGTTCTCCCATTTATAATTTATTTTTATTAATTCTGGGGGTTAAGTTGAGTGATTGTTGCTAATACTAACTAGATTTTGAGAAGCAAATTTGGAAAGCCCATTTGTTGTTCAGCAGAGAGGAGTGGAAAAAGTGTCAGGTATTTATCTGTCAGATTTGTGCTGTCACAGAGGTGAGGGTCTTGGGCTATTCTTCTGCAACACTTGAGATTTTGCATAGTGTGACTCTTCCCTGTTTTACTGCCAGTTGATTGCATATTATTATTTCAATACCTTTGTCTTTGCTGTCCCCTACATTTGAAAATCTGTTCCACTACACTGCTGCTAAAGCAAAACTGGAAATGTTCAATATTCAGCAGAAAGCCCTTTATCTCCTCTTTCAAAAAGCCTTTACTGAATATTGTAATACCCACTACTCTCATTCTCTTTCTCTCTCTCTGTTTCTCTCTCTCTCTGTTTCTCTCTATCATCATCTATCTATGTTCTAAAATAACTTGTTTTTACATTAGGACAAAACCAGAATCTGTTTCTCAAGAAGATAGACCTGGTTTCCATAGAAGCCTGAGGACATTGGTAAAGGTAAGATAAAATAGGTAGTAGGATTGGTGCTGGAGTATTGCATATCTAAAACTCAACTGTGAATTATTTCTTTGTAAGTCACAATACACTAATAAAATACATTAAATCAGCAAGGACAATATGTCTGCAACAAGAATTAGGTTATCAGGTAAAGTCTGGATCTTTCATCATAGATTCCTTCCCCTCTTTAAATGTCTCCTTGGGCCAAAAGGGTCAAATAATATACTAACATCAGAAATCACATTCTGAGGAAGGGGAATATTGTACAGGGTCTGGAGGAGCGAACAGAGTAAAAAGCCAGCAAAGTGTTTTACCTATCTGAAATGAGTTCAGCTACTGAGCAAATTCAATATTCCAGTCTGTCTTCATACAACATCTTTCTTATTAATAATGCAATTATGATGAAGACTATTATTGATCTTCGATATCTAAATCTTACCTCTCTATGAATAAAAAATGTAATAAGATCTCAGAAATAACTAAAGACCACTTTCTGGATCTAAATGACAGATATAAATGATAGCGCACTGCAAAAGATTGAAAAATGTTAATGGATGGCAATCCTGGTCTGCTTACTTTACTATCCTGCTTAGAGCAGCTGAAAGCTGAAGCTATTGAGGATCTGGCAGAGATCACTGACCCAGTCCCCATGTGAACACAGCATAGCACCAAATTCATCAATGTCACCAACACAGCAGTGATAAAAGTATTGTTCCTTTACTCGGGCATACTACATTCTCCCATTTTTATTGATGCAGTTAAATAGCTTTGTAATGTCCATGGAATTGTCTATGTAGTGTCCATGGAATTCAAGATGTACTAAAATTTTAATGGACACTTTATTACTTAATTCCAGTTTTAAAAACATAAGTAGTTGTGTACATATTTATGCAAATATGTATAATTTACTTAATTTGTTTTAATATACTTAAATATATATGTACATATTTTAAGATTTGATTTACTTTATTTAAAGAGCACACATCACATAGTGGACATAGTTGCTTATAATGCATTTGTTTCCAGATAAGTCGGATCAAAATGATTTAAACAAGAAAAAAAGAAAGTTAGAGAGAGAAAGAGGAAGACTGGAAGAAAGGAAGGAAGAAGACAAAGAATGAAAGAAGAAAGAAAAAATAAGGAAGAGAAAAAAGTACAACAAAAGCAAATTTGTGAAAATAATTGAATCTCCAATGAGATTATTTAAAGTTATTGTCAGAAGGTTTCCTAAGCAATTTTTGCTACTTGACCATTCTGTTGCTTCCTATGTTTCTGCAGATTAGGAGGCTTAAGATAAGCATTGGTATCTAAATTGGTGTGCTCCTAAGAGGATAACAGTATTAAATAAAAATGGAGTTGTTTTTTGGCCACTTTAGCCAACATTCTGGGATTTCAAACACTCAGGAATTTCCACACTCCAGGAATTCCAAACACTATTGCTGATACAAAAGGTTTTGTGAGGCATGGTTTCAGCTGCCAAGGCTTCCAGAAGTATGAGTAGGTAGGGAGAGCGTGCCTACACACATTCTAAATAAGTTCTAGTGATATCAGCCCAAATACAGACTTAAATACCTGAAGTTTTGGTCAGATTGGTGTCTGCAGAGAGTCATAAAAGAGTAATGAAGCAGGACCATTAGTAAAATGGCAATTGTAGGTAATGGACTCAGCGGACATGGCTTGGTCAGAACAGAGATTTAGCTTGCCTCCTCTTTCTGATATTGCCAGCTTTCAACTGAATGACTGGTGTACCCATAATGTTCCCATCTTTCTTAACTTAGTTTACCTCTCTTTAACATCAGGAGTTTTTGGAACTGGAGGGTTCTGACATCAAGATGCTATAAAATTTAAGTATTATGTAAAACAAAAAAATTGCTAAAATTTTGAAGAATGAATGAAGCAGAACTTGAAGATTGCCAAGAACCTAATTAAATTGTTTATTATAGTTGGTTATGAATTTGACTCTGTGTTTCTTTGTATCAAATATTAAAAAAATAGGGGGCAGAACAGTGGCACAAGCAGTAGGGCATTTGCCTTGCATGTGCTAACCTAGGACAGACTGCGTTTTGATCCCCCGGTGTCCCATATGGTCCCCCAAGCCAGGAGCGATTTCTGAGGGCATAGCCAGGAGTAACCCTGATCATCACTGGGTGTGGCACAACAACAAAACAAAATACAGAAAAATAGTTAAATCTATTGACCTATGATAGATTGTCTACTGAAGTTTGTAATTTGATCTCTTTTTCTACACTAATACTTCAGAAATATCAAAAATCATCTCCATGTCTCACTGTAGTCTAAACCACAATAGATGTCTGATGCTTGGTTCTGAGACACTGGTGAAGGTTTCTCAGAATACACATTCTTTACAATTAATAAATATATAACTTTTAATATTTAATATTAAATATTAAAAGCTATATTTTGATTGAAATTTTCAGAAGCAATTCTGTTTTCTTTGGTATGAATACATTTTTAAAGTATTAATTCTCGGGGCAGAGTGGTGGCGCTAGAGGTAAGGTGTCTGCCTTGAAAGCGCTAGCCTGGTATGGACCGCGGTTCCATCCCCAGGTGTCCCATATGGTCCCTCGAAGCCAGGAGAGAATTCTGAGCGCATAGGCAGGAATAACCCCTGATCGTAAATGGGTGTGGCCCCAAAACAAACAAACAAAAAGAATAATTCTAACTTATATGCTGATATTTTTGTTCCTGTCCCATATTTTATTCATACCTTGTTTCACCTTTCTATTCATCTGTATTTACTTTATATTCATCCTAGAGGAGTAAGATCCTTTGGAGCCATTATTTCCTCTAAAGCCTATAAGACATCTTAAACTTCCAGATACTCTTTCCTTCTCTAACTCTTAATTTTTTCTCATATAACCCTTTCAGATATCCACATATACAGAATTCATCTCATTCATGTAACTCATTCATTTCTTTGTCATTTATTCTTTTTTCTGATGATGACTATCTCTTCTCCATATACTTCCTATACTGATACTGATCCTATCATAGTGGAGAAGAATCCAGTACTCTGTTGTTTATTAACTACCTTTGAAACAGACAGACAGGCAGCTAAGAACTCCCAGAGCAATGCATTTGTAAGGTGTAACAAGGACCAGATTTCAGGGAGTTATTTCATTGGTAGTGTCTCACCAGGCACCACTGCAGGCCCAGAGAAGACTAAACCCGCTACAGAGAAAAGCTCCAGAAAGAACAAAAGCCAGGAAAGGAATATCTAAGATCAATTACCACCAGCCCTTCCCTCTGACAACCACCCTAGCAACAGGACTGAGGCTTCCTAAGTGGAAAGCTTCAAGTGGGGCAGGTTGGGAAAAACCTAT